>APFE030862399.1:135596-145659 GCA_000404065.3 Pinus taeda
ATTAAGGGCTATCATAGGGAAACCAAGAAAGGTAATCATCTCTAATGGAATGAGAAATCTTCTGAAGAAATAACAACGCGGCATAATTGCACAATTATGCTCACTAGAGGTTCAAACATCGAAATCATTTATTACTCCATATCTCCAAAAATCCTTGGACATTCATTCAAAGGTGTTTGAGACTCCCAAAGGCCTCCCACCTATTCCTGATCATGATCATTCTATTCATTTAATTCTAGGAAGTGTTCCTCTAAACATCAGGCCTTACAGATATCCTTATGCCCAAAATAGTGAAATTGAACGTATGGTTGCAGATATGCTAGACGCTGGTATAATTCAACCTAGTCAAAGTTCTTTCTCTGCTCTAGTAGTATTGGTGCATAAGAAGGATGGATAATGGTGTATGTGTTAGGATTATAGGGATCTCAACAAGCTCACTATTAAAGATCAATTTCCCATTCATGTCATTGGTGAATTGTTGGATGAATTACATGCATAAATTTACTTCACCAAGCTCGATCTTCATTGAGGATACCATCAAATTAAAATGAAGACTAAAGAAATTATGAAAACAACATTCAAAACTCATGAGGGTCATTATGAATTTTTGGTCATGCCTTTTGGCCTCACTAATGCACCTTCCAAATTTCAAGGTTTGATGAATTTCATTTTCAAAACCTTCCTTAGAAAATTTGTGCTAGTATTTTTTGATGATATACTAATCTACATCAAGTCTTGGAAGGATCATGTTCAACATGTTGACATGGTGCTCAAATTATTGGAGGAGAAACAATTATATGTAACAACTTCCAAATGTTCCTTTGGAGTACAGGAGGTGGAATATTTGGCTCATATTGTATCTCATGAGGGTGTTAAGGTAGACCCTAACGAAAATAAATCCATTAAGGAATGGAAAATCCCCACAACCATAAAGAATCTTTGAGGATATCTTGGGTTGACAAGGTATTATCACAAGTTTGTTAAAAATTATGGGAGAATAGGGACACCTCTAACATCATTACTGATGAGCCCTAGAAATGGGTAACTTTATGGGCTCATTTTGCCTATTATTCTCATTTAATCCACCATTCTTAATAGCTTTATGCATGCTTTTGAATATATTTATGTTAATTGAGTGAATGGGAATAGTCACTTGACCACAAAGTCTAATATGTGCTTGTTGCAGATTTTTGGACATTTTTGGACCAAGATGAGGCATTTATTAGCAAATTGGCAGCCAAATACGAAGAAACAAGGCTGAGGATTTATAGGAGGGGTGTCTCTTGCACTAAATGACCCCTTCCTTGAGTTCTCCACCATCAGCTCGGAGTTCAACAACCCACCAAAGATGATTTCAAGGGGTAGCCAAGTAGGTCTAGTGAAGTGGCTGATTAACTGCAGTTTTGGGAAACCAAGCTCCTAAAGTTAAGGAGGACTATTGGGAGTCCTCATTTGCATAAGTAGGAAGGCTTCAAGCCTTAGTAGTTTAGCCAATGAACAGTTTATTTTCGCACTTTAGTGCAGCCCTGTATCAACACATTTTTGAGTTCTTCTTGTAGATAGTTTTTGTGATGTAACTATTATTTTTTGATAATGAAGATGAATTCCGCTTTGCACCAGCTCTAAGCTTTCTTAAGAGGTTTTAGCTCTTGGGGTTGGGCCCAACCCAAGTGCCAATACCTCCTTTGTGTACTTTTATGTGTTTTTCTTGCATTCATAGAATAATTTATGTTATTTGGGTTAAGATAATGCTTTGTTACTTAGGTTGTTTTTTATCATTAAGATAGTTGTTCATGCTTCAGGTTGATTTGATAGTTTGGTAATAGAAAAGATCCACAAAAGGGTTATCAAGCAGTCGTGGATCTCATTTCTCCCTCCTTGGGACCATGAACTGAGACCAAGGCATACTTACTGCCACAAAAACACTGTTTTTACCTTCCAATGCAATTGCTAGTGTTAGATTTTATGTTGGAAAAGTTGATATCAGTTGTGTTTTCATGTTTATATCTATTCTCGCTCAGTTTCCATATATTTCTTGCATGATTTCCTATCTATAAATTTCTGTTCATCACGTCTCTGGTTTTCTAAGTCAGAATTAGGTCAAAATAGATAAATCTTTGCTTTTTTAGCCTTGCTTGGATCAATTTTACATAGAAGTGTGCACAGCATCTGTAAGAAACTCCAGTCTATCCTTTCTTCATCATGCAACCTATTCCAATCTCTTTCCCAAGTTTTTCTTCACTCATTTGCCACAATTTCCCAAATGGCCCTAATTTCGACGTTTTTGTGCAAAATCGCTTCCTTCACCTGTGAGCAACTCCAACCATCTTCTTCACTCCTGAGCTTCATATACCAAATTCTAGACCCCTTAACATCCTTATCCATCCTTCATTTCCACTTCCCCACCATTTTTCCACCATCAACCCTATAAAAACCACGTTCGGCCTGTGCCTGTAGAACTTCCTGTAGATCCCCTGCAGACTTCCTATAGAATTTCACGCGAGAAGTTTTTCGAGATCTAATCACCGTGGAATTCTCTAGAAGGGTGCTAGGGACCCCTTAGGTCCTCTTCTCACCTTCCCAAACTCCTAAAAATTCCCACTCCATTTCCTTTTGCCAATAAACCTTTGCACAGTCAAAAATAGTTAAAATACATGCATAATGATTTTGCATAAAATTAATCAAAAATACAAAAAGATGGATTTTCCATATTTTCCTTCAAAAGTAGCTTAACTGCATGCATCTTACCTTTTCAAGAGTCAATGGAATTCATTTCAACAACTTTCATCTCTTTTCTTGCACAAGTAGGGTTAGTCGGTAAAACTAGGGTTTGCCAAGGTTTGCATTTCCTTTCAGCTTTCATCTTCTTTCTGCAAGTAGACTAGCCTCTTTTGAGTTAGCTTTCATCCATCACAGTTAAAAGCTTCTTCTAAGGACTCATAAAAGTTGGATTAAGCTCCTAGCAAACTTGTGCCAGCTGATCAAGTGACAGCCTGCAGTAAGAGCTAGTACTTGTGCATATAGCACTGTCGCTTCCAAGTTTGTTACGAACTACCGAGTTGATAAAAGTAAAGTAGGGAGTCCCGGGAGTTATAGCATCATTGCTACAATACTGGAGCTCACCATATTTTTGGCACCGTTACCGGGGAAGCGTCAAAGTATTTGTGATTACTGCTTTTCTTCTATTTTCTACTGCAACCTTCTGCTAAGTAGTTTATTTCAGCAAGAGTAGAGTAGTTGTTTCATTTCAATTCTGCAAGCGTAGATTAGCATTTCAATTCCGCAATTTCAATTCTGCAAGCGTATATTAGCATTTCAATTCTGCAATTTCATTTCAGTAAACGTAAATTAGTCATTTCCTACTTTCATTTCAATTATGCAATTTCATTTCAATAAAATAGATTAGTCATTTCCTGCTTTCATTTCAATTCTACAATTTTCATTTCAGCAAGGTTTATTTTAGTTAGTTGTAATTTGTTGTTCAATCAATTTCAGTTTTGCAGGTACAAGCAGAGAAAAACACAAAAATAAACCAAAAATATTTCCTTTCATGCCTCGTAGGAACAGAGATAATTCAGGAAAATTCCTACCCAACACCCCCACCACATCACTAAGTCACCCTTTTCTCTTCTTCGGTGGCAGTGATCCAGAAGAACCTACAGGTGAACCTCCAAAGATGTATGAAGATCCTATAACAGAAGAAGAGCAAGAAAACATTCCTCCTGAGACCATGGTCGAACATAGAAAGGGTATAGGAAATGAGGAGAGAATAGAAGGCACCTTTCCCATCCGAGAGACCAATGGGGACATAAAAATGAAAAACATAGTTCCCTCAGCCTTACCTCACTTCCATGGATTGACCACTAAAGACCCTGATACCTTCTTATTTGAGTTTGTTGTCCTTTGTTGAACCTATGACTATGCAGAAGACGAGCAAACATTGAAACTCTTTCCCTCTACCCTCAAGGATGTAGCACTTCACTGGTTCATGGGGTTACCCGGAAACAGTATCACAACTTGGGCTCAGATGCAGCAAACCTTTAACAACAAATACCGAGATTACTGTAGGTCAAAAGAAACAAAGGGAGAAATCTTTCGGATGACCATGGGAAGTGATGAATCTTTAGAAGACTATGAAGAAAGGTTCCAACTTAGTTATAAAAGGGTCAGGTGCACACTTGGCCCCGAATATCTGAAGCTGGTTTTGCTCCGAGGATTCCCTGAAGACCTTCTAGATACCCTCAATTTTATGGCTAGGGGAGACATCTACCAGCTACCTTATGATGACATAAATACTGTGTTTAGAAACCATTCTAGGGGAGCCCGGAAGAGAGGTAGGGGGAGTCGACTTTCAGCCAGTGACACCCTATCCAAAAATGAGTTTGCAAATCAGATGGAAGACCTCAAAAGTGAGGTGAGACAGACCATTGCCATGCAATTGGATACCTTCCGAATCCAACAGAAGCAAGAGGAAGCTAAGAGGACTTTGGCCATCTTTTGTCCCAGATGGACTAGGAAACATCCCAGGACACAAGCAGTTTGAGGATCTCAACAAAGGAAATCGGATTAGCATCAGAGCAAGGTGGGTCACCTCTCTTGTTCTACTTTTCAATTATAATATAGGAAGATGTCTAGTTGATTGTCCTTTCAATTGCTAGACCCACTCATTGAGCTAGAGGGATCATCTCCGACCACAGAGAGGATTAACCTTGTCAACATTAACCATGGTACAAGAAAGGTATATACAACAAAGTCTTTGATCTATTATCAAGGCCTATTGTTAACACATATTTCATTCTTAAGCATAACTCAATCATGCATGAAAGTTATATTGAACAGTATGCCCAAGACGACAATTTTAAAGATGTTTATGCAACTTTGATTCAAGGAAATCATGTTAATGAGTTGGATTATCAAGTTCACAAAAAGTTGTTGTATCATCTTAGAAATATGTGTTCCATAGGATGAAAGAAACAATGTCATTAGGGAATCCCACACTTCTCTTATTGTTGGTCACTTTGGTGTAGGCAAAAAAGTTGCACAAATTTAGAGGTATTGTTATTGACCTCACATGAATGAAAGTGTTTCAAGATGTGTAAAGGGTTGCTCCATGTGTGCTACTAGCAAGCCTAGAAATAGGAAATTGGGTTGTACACTCCACTTCCTATTCCTTCTTGTCCATATTTCTATGGATTTTGCAGGGGGACTACCAATGTCTAAGAAAGGTCATGATTATCTATATTTTTTTGTGGATTGTTTAAACAAAATGTGTGTGTTGATTCCATGGTGGAAACAAGTTACAACTCAACAAACCACAAATATGTTCTTCCAAAATGTATGGGTTCACTTTGGATTATCCACTTCTATTATTTTTTATCAATATTCTTGATTTATTGGGAAGTTTTGTTCAATTTTATGGGAACTCATGGACACCAAGTTGAAGAAGAGCAAAACATTTCATCCACAAAATGATGGCCAGACAGAAGTAGTAAATAGAAAAATAGTGCATCTCCTTCATGGATATTGTGGTAAGAATCCTAAACTTTGGGATGAGAATTTTCCTTTCATCTAGCATGCCTACAATCGTGTCAAGCACTCATATATGCAAGTATCTTCATTTGAAGCTTATTTGGGTTATTTTCCAAATATTCCTTTGGATTTCATCTTTGGTAAATATATTTTAGAAGATGGACAAAGTTATGTGGACAAAGCCAATAATTTCATTGAACAAATTCAACAAGTGTATCAAAGAGTACAAGAGTAGCTTGAGAAAAGCAAATCCAAGTACAAAACAAGGCATGACAAGCATCGAGTTGATCATGATTTCCAAGTGGGAGATCAAGTTTGTTTGTATATTATCAAGGAAATACTTCAAGGTGAAGGTAAAAATCTCAAACCAATTAGATATGGTCCTTTCAAAATATTGGAGAAGATTGGTAACAATGCTTTCCGATTAGATTTGCCACCTTATATGAAAATTTATTTTGTTAAGAAAGTGGAAAACTTGAGATTGTATGAGCCTGAAATGATTGATGATCATGAAGAGAATTTTCAAATTCCATCTATTGAAGATTTTGCTCGTAAATATTTATATGAGCTACAAGAAGACTCAATTCTTGACAGGAGAATTAAGACTTCACGCATAGGCAATGTGGAGTATATTCGAGTGGGGCTAAAAGGTACCAATCCAAGTAAATCAAAGTGAGAGATTTGTACCCTCACTTACTTGTTCAATAAAAACATACTTTTGGTGGTCCAAAAGCTTCCAGTGGGGAGGAATGATTTAGGGGATCAAAAATATGCTCAAAAATCAAAGTTCTCAAAATCCCACAAAATTAATACCAAATCGTAGATCTCATCGTTCTAATTCTAACGACATTTGAATCGCCTCAATCCGACACCATATGTGAAAGTTATCACATTCTAAAGTTTTTGGCAAAGAACTAAAAAGTCGACTTACATGGTTAACTGGGCTGCTAACTGGGCATGTCATACAATAATGCAACTCTGACATTAGTAGGATGACTAGGCAGGGATGGTGGTCAGACAGTCCAATCCCATGCTAACATGTGGAAGGTCATATTTGGAGATTTGGTGAGTTTTCATTTGTTGGTGAGTTTTGTGGTTTACCAATTGGGAAGTGCCATGTGGCCCTTGCGTCGATCAACAAACCCCACCAAATTTGAACCCACGAGCTCATTGTTAAAAACCAACCATCGAATCGTTATACCATCAATGTTTCTTGTTGAATATAGTTGGCAGTGTTATATTTAAATTTGAATGGTTTGGTGACTGGCAAGAGGATGTGGGGCCCGTAGCCCCAATCTTAAGTCATATTGTGACCACATATCCGAGACCCTAGCAGAGCAGGTGGGTTGTGAGGCACCTACCCCATGCCTGGCCCAAGGTTATATCAACACGCACCATTTACCAAGCACTAGAGGAGCTGTTGCATGGTGCCCAGCCTATGGTTTTTGCAATTGCCATATGACCAAAGGTAGGAAGTCGACGGGCATAGGCTAGAGCCATATTATTTCCATATAACCAAAATTGAGGGTGGAGCTTGGGCGTGCGTGCCTAGTTATAATTCCAACATTTTGCACCATTTGTGGCAGAATCAACACCGTCCCTACGTGAAATTGTCACCTAGCAGTGATCTGGAATTTATTCAGGACAAAGAATGAAAGGTATTACAGACTCATGTGCATGGATGTGCCTATGTTACTTATGCAATGGATCGATAAGATTGCTAGAATACATAGACACTAAGGAAATCAGAGAAAACATAACATTCAAACATGTAAACGAAACAAGTTTAATAAGGAGTTCATCCAATGCTCCAGGGCTACATCTCCTGGTCCAGCCTTTCAGTAGTGGCCTCTCTATTATGTTTTCAAGCAGAGTTTTTACAACAGTGAGCTCAATTCGAGACTCACTAAACAGAATGAAGTCAGTAGGAATGGAGTGCACAGACTCTCCTTACTAAAACTCAACCTTCGAGGGTCATAGTAGTATGACAGGCCTATGCCGAGGAGTTTTCTTGAACCTCTCAAGCCTTCAATGGAGTACACAGACTCTCTGACTCTCTTTGGCTTTTTTTGGCTCGATGTTGCCTTCAGGTCAGCTCAACTTATACTCTCTGTTCTCTGCTATTAGCTTTCTGTGTCTCTGTGTGTTGCCCATTCTCTGCTTCTGTCAGTTCATGGCTTTAAAGCTAGTCTGTTCTTTGACTACTCATTTCTGCTTCCTAGCCTTCTGGTTTCCTTTCCTTTGTCCGTTCGAATTCCTCTGCTCTGCGTCATCATCACTGGGTAACGCCTCGCAGGGAGGTGGCCACCTATTTGGTAACGAACTAGGTGTCAGATTCGCTGAATCATATTCGAATGGTTGTTAAATCTGTTTGCTTCAAGATCACCCGTGAACACGAATCATTTGCCAACTGATCATCCATGTCGAACTTCAAATCCCCTATCATCTTGTGTTTTTAAATGTCAAATATGGTCAGTCATTGGGACGCATCTCCAGCATTGATCTGGACCCCCCAGATCCTACGGTCATCCTTCATATCAGGAAAACAAGTCGCATGGCGTTTACCCATCCGATGCGAGCGGTTTTCTCTCTCTTCCGTCGAACGCATGTCACTCGATGTGTGGCATAGGGCGAGACTCAATCAAAACTGCTTACCACCTCAAATCCTTTTGATATCCTGTGGGTTTTGGGGAATCCCGTGCTACGGAACCAAAATAGTTACTTTTTTTAATTTTATAATGTTTTCGAGTCCAGGCACATCGTGGCTTTCCTTCATTGAGGGGTACTCCCTGTGATACACGATTAGCGCTAATCACATATCAGAATCCACCTCTGTTTCTTGATCTGGCTTCCAATTTTGCCAGTTTTGTGCCATTGCACTTTACCATGGGCCAATGGTCTGCGCGCTCGACCGAGGGTCCTCGTTGCTCCGCTCTTTCCATAACTACAGTTGTTATGAGGATTCCTTCTGATAGCTTCGATCTTTTCTAGGACTTGAATCTTTTAGCATAAATTGAAACAATCATGAAAACTTAGAGAGTTTTTAGGATCCAATTGGAATCAAAACCTTCCCACTAAAAATGCTTTTGGACCACCAAAAGTTGGTTTTCTTTCAAGCATCGATCAAGTGAGGGTATTGCTTCCTCGCTTGCTCAATTTCTATCTATTTTTCATTGCTTGGCTTTGAACCTTTGAGTCCAATTCTGAGGTACTCAACATCATCTCTACGTGTAGATCTTACCTTCTTATCTAGGACTGTATCTTCCTGCAACTCATTAAGATATTTAGGTAACAGATCATCAATAGAAGGAAATTGACTCTTCTCTTCAGGATCTTCAATTAATGAAGGTTCAGATAGTCTCAAGTTGTTTGCATTAACAACTGAGTAGATGTGCATGTAAGCTGGTAGATCAAGGCACAAAGCATTATCACCAATTTTCTCAAGTATCTTGAAAGGTCTATACCTTATTGGCTTCGGCTTCTTACCTTCACCTTGCATTCTATCTTTGCTAATACACAACCAGACTTGGTCACCAAATTGGAAACTATGCTCCATCCAATGCTTGTCATGCCTTGTCTTGTACTTGGCTTGGCTCTTTTCCAACTGTTCATGTACTGCCTAGTGTATCTCTTGGATTTTTTCAATGAACTTGGTTTCTTTTTCTACATCACTGTGTCCATCAACAGTTATGTGTTTACCAAAGACAAAATCCAAGGGAGACCTTGGTGTGAAACCAAAACAGGTCTCGAAAGGAGATCTCTGTGTAGAAGAATGTTTAGCTCAGTTGTAAGCATGCTGCACATAACATAAATGTTCATCCCAAAGTTTGGGATGCTTGTTGCAATAGCCTCTGAGCAACTAGATCATTGTCCTGTTGACCACTTCTATTTGGCCATCTGTTTGTGGATGAAAAGTTGTGCTTTTCTTCAACATGGTGTCCATCAATTCCCATAAAGTTGACAAATATTTCCCAACAAATCGAGTATATTGATAAGATATTATGGAAGTAGGTAATCCAAAATGAACCCATACATGCTAAAATAACAACTTTGCAGTTTGTTCAGTTGTAATATATTTGTTATAAGGTACTAAAATACACATTTTGCTAAACCTATCCACAACAACATATAAATAGTCATGACCTTTCCTAGATTTAGGTAGTCCTCCAACAAATTCCATGGAAACACTTTCCCAAGGATGAGAAGGAACTGGTAGTGGAGTGTACAAACCTAGCTTTCTATTACTGGGCTTGATTTTAGCACAGATTGTACACCCTCTAACATATCTAGAAATTGTCTCATTCATTTTCAACTAATAACAAAATCTTTGCAATTGTGCAATCGTTTTACTTACACCAAAGTGACCTGATATTAGAGAAGTGTGTGCTTCTCTAATTATCTTTACTCTTTCAATTTTTGTAATGCATAGCTTCCCACAATGATACAAGAGTTGGTCCTTAATATGATAATCCAATTCTTCTACTCATTTGCCTTGACTTAAAGTTGCATATACATCTTTAAAATCTATTATTTT
>APFE030862399.1:167231-228924 GCA_000404065.3 Pinus taeda
TTTTAAAGAACATGTGGTTAAAAATCTTACGCATAATAATAAGGATATTAGAAAATTTAAATAGGTGATAAATTCACTTGTTTAACTGCTGGATTCCGTGCACTGGGATTCTACCAAATTGTTGCCTCGTTAGTGATTTCCACTTGACCAAGTATGACCAGAACTTTTACCAGCTATAAGTTGAGCATACAAACTAAAATTTGAGTGTCATTTGTACCGTTGGAATCAGGGAGACGAGCACTACGAACTATTCTTGGTTTCACTTCCATATGAGAAATTTGATTTTTGAGTTATTTTCAAGGCTGCTTCTATTTCTAGATCCACCTGGATCAAAATTACATCCAGAAATGAGACAAAATAAGTTCAATAACAAGGGGAAACAAAAGAATGTTGCTACATCTCAACAAAATCTAGGATCTGATTCAAGTGATGAAACCAAAATCACGTCCATGGGAATAAAAGGTAAAGCTTCTAATGCAAGTACTAGTTCTTCTAGTAAGCCTATTGAGTCTCAAAATCATAAATAAAGAACTGATATTTTTCATATCAGGGCCATTACAAAACATACCAAAGTTGATACTTTAGTTGATAATGGATCCCAAGTCAACCTTATTTATGAAGTTATTGTTAAGAAATTACCCCTTATACTAAACCATACCCTTTGGGTTGGGTATGTGAAGATGCCAAATTGAAAGTGACAAGAAAGTGTAAACTCAAATTCTCCATCACTACAAAATTTATAGATGAGGTAGAGCTTGATCTTGTACCACTTGACATATGTGGAATTGTTTTATGGAGTTCATACTTGTACAATAAAAAGTCCATATCCTACTGCCATGAGAACAAATATCGTCTTTCTAAAGATGGAGTTGAGTATATTGTTAGAAAAAATCACAAGAATATGAACTTATCTCTTGTAAGTGTTCGTCAGATGAAAACACTTGTAAATGCTAGTAAGAATTGTGTGTTGTTGATGATTAAAGCTAAAGATACTGTTGAATCTGAAGCTGTCAAAGGATGTGATTCTAAAGTCAAGCATGGTTTGGTTTAAGTTTTTAATACTTATGAAAATATGTTTTAGGAACCTGAAGGGTTGCCTCCTAAAAGATGAACCCAACATGAGGTTCATTTGTGGCATGATGCACCTCTTCCAAACATTGGCATGTATAGAATGTCAGTTTTGGATAATGCAGAGATCAATAAGAAAATTAAAGAGTTGCTTGACAAGGGGTTCATCAGTCCTAGCACAACTCCTTGTGGGTATCCTATTGTCTTAGTTCCAAAGAAAGATGATACATGGCACATGTGTTTGGATTTTAGAGCTTTGAACAAAATCACGATAGAGGGTCGTTATCATTTTCCTCACATTGATTATTCGCTAGATTAGTTAAAAGATGTTTATTTTCACTAAGTGAGATTTGAGAAGAAGTTATCATCATATAATGATTCCAAAGAAAGATGATACATGGCACATGTGTTTGGATTTTAGAGCTTTGAACAAAATCACGATAGAGGGTCGTTATCATTTTCCTCACATTGATTATTCGCTAGATTAGTTAAAAGATGTTTATTTTCACTAAGTGAGATTTGAGAAGAAGTTATCATCATATAATGATTGCAAAGATGATATTTGGAAAATTCCTTTCAAGACAAAAAAAGGTTTGTTTGAATGGTCAGTTATGCCGTTTGGGATTTGTAATGCACCAGAAACATTCATGAGAGTTATGAATGATGTGTTGAGACTATTCCTTGATGATTTTGTCTTAGTCTACTTAGATGATAGTCTGATTTTCAATAAGACTCGTGAAGCTCATATCAAGCATGTGAGGAAAGTTTTCAAATGTATTGAAAAGAGAGAAATTGTATTTGAAGATGTCTAAGTGTGAATTTGGGAAAACAATTTTGGTTTATTTGGGCCATATTGTAGGAGGGTGTGAATTGAAGATTGGTCCCTAAAAATTTGAAGTCACTGTGAATTGGCTTAAAACCAACAATGTAACAGAAGTTAGTTGCTTTTTGGGAGCAACCCAATATTGGAGAAAATTTATAGCTAACTTCTTAATCATTGCGACACCATTACATGCTTTGACAAGTGTGAAATATGTCTTCCAGTGGGGAGGCAAGCAACATAAATCTTTTTACACATTGAAAGAGAAAATAGTACAACACCAGTTCTAACACTTCCAGATCTTAAGAAACCATTTGAGATTCAAGCCGATGCAAGTGATTATGCCATGGGGGTAGTTTTGATGCAACATTGCAAGCCTATTTGTTATCATTCTGAAACATTTACCAATGTAGTAATTAACTATCCAACTCATGATAAAGAGTTGTATGCTTTGGTACAAAGAGTGAAAAAATGAAAGCATTATTTGATGGGTAAAGAAATGATTATCATACTTACCATCAATCTTTGAAATATTTACAATTGAAAACCAAGTTATAACAAGCTAGAAGTTTCATGTGGATGTGATTCCTACAACAATTTTGTTTGGTAATCAGGTACAAGAAAGGTATATACAACAAATTTGTTGATATATTATCAAGGCCTATTGTTAATGCATCTTTCATTCTTAATCATAACTCAAATATGCATGAAAGTTATATTGAACAATATGTCCAAGATGACGATTTTAAATATATTTATGCAACTTTGATTCAAAGAAATCATGTTGAAGAGTTGGATTATCATGTTCATAAAAAATTCATTGTATCATCTTAGCAATTTATGTGTTCCACAGAGTGAAAGAGTCAATGTCATAAGGGGAGCCCACACTTCTCTTATTGTTGGTCACTTTGCTGTAGGAAAAATAGTTGCACAAATTAAATGGTATTATTATTGGCCTCGCATAAATGAAAGTGTTTCAAGATATGTAAAGGGATGTTCCATGTGTGCTACTAGCAAGCCTAGCAATAGGAAATTAGGTTTGTACATTCCACTTCATATTCCTTCTCGTCCTTGGGAAATTATTTCTATGGATTTTGTAGGGGGACTACCAATGTCTAAGAAAGGTCATGATTATCTATATGTTCTTGTGGATCATTTCAGTAAAATGTGTGTGTTGATGCCATGTAAAAACATGTTACAACTGAACATACCAAAAATATGTTTTCCCAAAATTTTTGGGTTCAATCAGATATAGTCCTTTCAAAATCTTGGAGAAGATTGGTAATGATGCTTGCCGATTATATTTTCCATCTTATATGCAAATTTATTTTGTTGTGAATGTGGAAAAATTGAGATTGTATGAGCCTCCAATGATTGATGGTCATGAATAGAATGTTCAGATTCCATCTATTGAATATTTTTCTATTGACTATTTAGATGAGTTGTAGGAAGACTCAATTCTTGATAGGAGAATCAGGACTTCACGCATATGCAATGTGGAGTATCTTCGAGTGCAGCTCAAAGGTACCAATCCAAATAAAACAAGGTGGATTGAGATCAGAAAAGTGAGGGAGTTGTACCCTCACTTACTTGTTGAGTAAAAACATATTTTTGGTGGTCCAAAAGCTTTTAGTAGGGAGGTGTTGTATTGTTCAACAACCCCCCCATTTATTCATTTAATAGTTAATGTTCTATTGATAAATGGGGACCCTTTATAAAAAATCCTCCCAAAACGTAGCACTTAAGTGCTTTCTTTTTGAATCCTTAGGAATAAATTTTTGAATAATATAAGGTATCAAGCCAAATCCCTTTATGACTAGAAATTCTCGCTTTATTGCATATCGCCAGATCATGTGTGTCAAAGGTTCAATTAACAATTTGGATTTGTGAATTGCGATAAGAAGGGATCACCGTAATAAACTTATGGTACCATTAAAACTTGCCATTTAAAACTAAGGCTTAAAGTATTTTTTGTAGAACAAAGTACCTATCGTAATCGCATATCAACATTCAAAAAGAGTACAACAAACAAACCTTTGGAATATACCAATTGCAATATTGCAACATAACAAGTTGAACACTCATCGCATCGCAACACTTACACAAAGGGAAATCTTGTGCAATAAGAAAATTTGCAAAATGAGATATGACCCAGACCTAACGAAATTATGTGCTAAATGTTATAAACTTTGGTTAAGTCCAGTGCATAGTAAAACATACCTTTATGCAATCAATATTCATTCAAGCAAAATCCGTTTTAAAGATAAAAGATACTTCACTCACATCGCATCTCGCAAAATTAGAAACAACTCCAGAATAATGCATAATAAAAAATATGATATTGTGATTTGCAATATTGCAATAATCTTTATCGCAATTGCATAATCAACATTTCACACTTTAAACTCATCAACTTAAAGTTTTTTCATTACACGTTTGTGATACAATAACTTAAACGGTTATTAAAGGCCATGATAGAAGATCTTAGTGAATATTTAATGATTTTTAATGGCATTTATGTTTAAAATGATTCGACGTGATTTGATATCTTTCATCTTCATTTTCGAATAAAATCTTCCTCCTTGTCACCTTTCGGAATTAATTGTATCATTAAATTTTCACTATCATTTTCGCTTTATGTTTATCTGATAATCTCCATTGCTTCATTCCAGGGAACCTTCGAATAAAACAATGTTGGAAAAGATGGCGAAGAAGGGAAAAGCTACTACATCTAACAAATCATATATGATACCACTTGCAACAAAGACGAAGGAACCACATCATGGGAAGCTATGTATAACCTACTGGAAGAAGAGAAACCCAGGCCACTAGTAACAAAGGCAACAACTGATGCCCAAGAATCATCTAACATTTCTTACTTTGAAGCAAGATGTTCATTTTTACACAAAATAGAATCAAGAACTAAGTTTCTCCATACACAGATATGGTAAAATGGGTGATTGATGATGTAGACGTCTCAGACATAAATTTCAGGAATCGAGCACATGAGGTCATGGGGTTCACACTAGACAATCTGCACCAAATGTACCAGCTACCAGAGCCTCAAAAGCTCTATAATAAATATTTCCTTGAGAATTTCACCAAAGGGAACAAGGACTCATTGGATGATGCATAGACTTGGAGGTCAAGTGGAGGAAAATTCAAACGAGACAAATCTGGTATGTACCAGATTTCATCCCTCTCTGCCGCACATAATTTCGTAGCTACGATGATGTGTAGATTATTTGGTAAAGTTGATAGTACCAAATTTTCTATAGAATGGATTCCATTAATTGATGCAGTAGTTAACGCAACAATTATGAACTGGAGTCAGATTTTATCAAACAATTTAGCAATGGCTATTAGGGAATATAGAAAAAAGAGAAGTGTTTCCTTAAGAATGTTTCCTCCTTTTTATATGAGTTCTTATGTTATGGATGCCATTTGTTTTTGTTCTCAATTTCTAAACATGGGTTGGAAGTGGACTATACAGAACCCTCTCCTGATCCATGTATACCATAAAATCTTGTGGGAATCCCAAGTCCATCCCCATTTTTACAAAATCTGCTAGGGTATTATGCTGCCTATTCATAAAACCATTTTTAATAGAATGACCCCCAAGTTTTCTGAAGAAGCCAAGGTATACATCTTTTCAGTTGCGATATGGTTCGACGAAGAAATGTTCACTTATATCAAATTTTTTTGGGAGCATTGCTGCTCCACATGTCCTCCTGTATTATGTTCCAGATAAACTATTGGCCAGAGAGATAGCCTACCAAATAGCAGGGGAGGGTGGTTTAACCAAAGGTGTGAGGGAACAAAAGAAAGTCATTTGGCCAGCCTTCCCATTACAATGTGGCGCTTTTGCACTACATGACTATGGGCATGCAATAAAAGAAGCAGCGATTATAATGTATTTGAAATTGGCCATAGTTCTAGGGAGACAATATGACCCAAATCAAGTTTCTAAATACTTTACCACTATGGATAAAGTCAAATAGTTTAGTTATGAAGAGGATTCCTTTGATGACCTCTTTCAAGGAGCTGAAACATTTGCATAGGTCCTACATTCAACATCATTACATTTAAGCCCATATGATATTAATTATTTTCATGTGTATAGGAATAAAATATTGTTGAAGGTCCCATTGGACCTATTACAAATTGAACCAATAAGAGAACCGACTCCTAGAGAAATCCTAGAGGGAAGTTCAAAGGAAAATTCTGATGAAGAATGCAAGAGTAGTCGACTCACGAGTTGGAACAATCAGAAAAATAATCTTAGAATGGAAAAGGGAGCCCTAATAAATATTCTCAGAAAGATACAGGAGGAAATACTGAGGATGTGGCCAAACAGGCCTCGACCAAGAAGAAGACAGAGGTCAGTTCCACTTCAGCTTAATCAAGGAAGGTTCCAGCCATTGATCTTGATAAGGAATGGGATCAATTCAATAAGAAGCTCCAAACATGCACAAATATTGAGGAAACATCTGAATTGAAAACCCCCAAACAAACTAAGCATAAAGAAAATCTAGAGACAATAGAGCAAGGGGTTACAGACACTCAAGATATTGAAGTTATTCCTGCTATTCCTACCTCCAAAATTCTCTTGACAATTGAAGAGATACCTCCATTACATATATTATACAGTCTTACTCATAAGTCTGTAGTTAAAAGATGACGAAAGAAGAGGAAATTAGACACCACCACTGTTGCAACTCTAGAGAACGAATCCATGGATGTTGTGTGGAAGGACACTCCTATTGACCCCTCAGGAAATCTTACGAAGTTTTCATAGGTTGTAGGAGCTTATGCCACAATGATCATTGATAAAGCAACAAAATTCTGGCTACTACTAAAAGAAAAAGAACATAAAATTATTCTGCTTGAATAGAAATTAGAACAAGAAAAAACTAATTAGCAAGCATACCAATAGGTAGCACAGCTTCAGTGGGAATTCAAGAAAATGAGGTTACAACACCAAGCCAACTTATCAGAAAAGGACTCGCAGATTCATAAAATGCAAGCCATGCTGGACAGATTTAAAGATAACCCTCAAACTGATGAGTTCATCAAAGAAGAAATCAAGCTAAATTCCCTATTAATACAAAAAGAAGAAATGTTTTTCCAGAAAATCTCACAGATTAATCCTTGCAGTGAGACAAGTGATAAATTGACAAACCAAGTGATTGATATGAGGTTTGAATATGAAGAAATCCATAAAACGGTTTCTGAATTTATTACCTGTCATGGGTCTGATGGGAAGAAATGTTGACCTACAAAAAATAGAAGAATCCCACAGAGACATTTTGTTTACAAATTGGGATACATGATTAAAACAGGAAAAAAGGGTGACAATGACAACAACAGGTGAAACAAGAAGTATAATAGAAGTCATTAAGGAAAACCTCCACAGTGCCAACCTTGTCAAAGAGTGCATACCAGGGTTTCTCCCAAATATCAAACAATTGGAACAACAGTGGAAATAGACAGCGCAAACCAAGGAAGAATCAATTAAAAAGCTGACAAAACTGGATTAGGAGACATACTAATTGTATCAAGTAAAACCAAATAGCGAGTGGATGACTCTGCGGTGTTTAACTGCCTTTGCACAAAAGATGGTGTCAGCCTTGTCAGATGCCATATTTGCTGGACAACTAAAATACACAAGCATCTAGCTGCCTCAGCTCAAACCAGTGATCAACATTTTCAATCTCAAAGATCAAGTTAGTTCAAGTTGAAAACCGCTTGTCATTAGATTAGTTCTATTTTTAGTTTTATTTTCCCACTCTGAGGAAGGTTGTTTGAAACCTCCTCAGCTATTTTTGTAATAATCTATTTTTGAGGCATGCATTTTAGTATTTAAACCCCTCTCATGCATTTAGAGAAATGTCCAGAATTTTATCAAAAACAATTTTCAAAACATTACATTTTTGTATTTTTGGGAACGTTTTGATGAAATTAATGGAACACGATCTATTTTTCTTTGAATATTTAGCATGATCTATTGGAATTACACTTTTGTACTCTTAAAGTGTATTTGATTGAATGAAATTGGATCAATATTGTTGATCCCATGAGAAGAACCTTTCATATATGTTACTTCTATTGTATGATTGTGTTTTATTTATGCATTAGCAATACTCTTTCTCTTAGTTGTCTTATGTATGAAAATTTGAGTTATAGTTCTACATTATTACACTTTTGTATGATGTTTTAGCTCTTATTCTTTTTTGAGTACATGAACAATTACTACATGCAATATAGTTTTCTCAATTGTTTTGTCTAACTATTTATCCAAAATGATTATCATTAAACGATTTCATTTCTTTTTGCAGTTGAATGATCTGTATTACCAATTTCTTTGAGACATCTTTGTAGATCTCATACTTTAGCTTATTCCCAGGTATATTTATAGTCAGATAATGTTAGATTAAGATATATGCATGTGTTAATTATTTAGATTAGATTATACTTATTTGAATCATTATCCATTATATCTTATATCATCCCAACAACATTATAAAATCAATCCTCTCTGGGAAACTGGTCCCATTATCCCTAGTCAGAGCCACTATACCAAATGGAAAAGGAGCTTCTTTTAACGTCTAGACCGGGTGGTTATCCCCCATGTTGTCGTAGTGAATTTCGAGGCTTCAACATTTTTGCACTAGAAGGAGGGCCACGACTATGAATGGAAAGAAAATCTAAAGAAAAAATCCATTCTAAGAGTAAAAATCCCTCACCATCACCTCTGACTTGTCGGTCACATTCCAAATCCCCAAATCCTAAACGTGAAGCTATGAAGAAAGCTTTACAATCCACTAGTGTTTCTCCAAGGAAATCAAATCAACCTTCTTTTGTAGAAACTCCTGAAATTCTATCTTTAATTCATAAGTTACAAGGGATTTCTCTATCTCAAGAAGAATCTAAATTATCCCAAGCCAGTGTTTCTTCTAATTTTCCTCCATCTTGAATATTAACTAGATCACAGAGTGAAATATTTGGAATTCCTCCATTTTTCCTCTGCCTCCTCCTCAAATGAAAACTAAGAAATCAGAATTAGAAACTCATAGTAAGATTATTTCATCATCACCAAAAACACCCTCATCCATTCCATCATCTTCATCTCAAAACCGATCATCCACCTCATCATCCCAGATCGTGATTTACACATGTACAGGAGCAAAATCTTCCTCTACCCAATCACCTTCAACCATTGGTACATCTTCTTCCACACAGATACCTATAATGGCTCAAAGACCATGGAAAAATCCGAGAGCTATTAAAATGACAGGGACATTGCATCCATTACCTACTCATCCATTGAAATGGTTTCCAAAATTCAATGTTGATGATGGTCTTGCTGTCGAAGAACACATAAATAACTTTATGTTATCCATAAATCTAAATGGAGTTGTTGAAGAATACGCAGTTGTACGATTATTCCCTTATACTTTACAAGGATTGGCAGGATTTTGGTACTTTTCATTACCATTTGGTTCTATTAATAGTTGGAATGCGTTTAAGGAATAGTTCCTAACCAAGTTTGGAGATGACTCCTCAATGGCTACGCTTCTTAATGATCTATCTAACTTGAAGGAAGAATCTAAAGAGCGGATTAAGGACTTCAATTCCCATTTTAACAAATTATTAAACAAAATTCCAATGGCATCCAGACCAAGCATTGAAGCTCAAAATGAATGGTACATTTCTGCTCTTCCATCAAATGCAGCTATTTTTGTAGATAGAGTTGCCAAACCAACTTTGGCAAAAGACATGAAAGAATCCGTAGCTGTGGAAAAACAAATTTTAGCTTTAGAAAATAAGAATGCTTTAGAAGAAACAAAATCCAAGAAGGTCACTTTCAAATATGAATCTAAGAAGAAAGCACCTAAAGATCCTTTCAATCTTGAAGGTCTGCGAAAGGTACTCAAAACCATGTCCAATGAAATGGTAAACATTAAAAATCAGGTAGGCTAGACTTCTTCGAGGAAAGCTTTTAGACCTTACAAAAGAAACCCTTCCTCTAATTCTAAACCTCCAAATACAATATCAAATGCTAAATTAGATGTGGAAGAACAAGTAATGTCAACAGTTGAAGAACAAACCGATGACGAAGAGATAGTTGAAGTACAAAGAATGTGGGATTTCATTCTTCCTATGTCAGATAACAAAGAATCAAAAGAAGCATTACATGTCACTACTAGAAGCAAAAGCACTGTTGATTTGCCACAAAAAAATCAAAAACATAAACCATGAACTCCTCCTCCCAAGGATAAAGAAATAGGTAATAAATCTTCTCCCAAATCCACTCAAACAACTCCTCAATCCAATTCTTCACCTTTAGCTAAATCTTGCTAATATTTGATGAGATGGAATATAGCATCGTAAAAGACATGAAGAATTCTAGAGCTAATATTGTGTTCCATGAGCTTAGCAAGTTGAAACATCAACATAAGCTATTTCTCAAAGGATTAAAAGCAGTCCCCACTTCTCCTCTTCCTGCTGCTATAATTTCGTAGGTTTCTAAAGAAATGGGTAGGCCTCCTAGTACTTCATCAGATAAAATGAGTTCAAATGATGTTGCTTTAATAGGTGATAGATATAAATACCAGACACCTCCTTTTCTTTTGAATTTTGAGCCTTCAATAAGAATTTGCACAATTGTTTAGTAGACTCTAGAGCCTCATCCAACAATTTACCAAAAACTGTTTGTGCAAAATTGAATGTCAAACCCCAGAAATCTATTGTTCACAATGTTTAGTTAGATTGATCTCAAGTCGAAGTCATAGGAGAAATCAATCAGGTTACCACTAGACTCTCATCAAACCCGAAATTATGTTAGTTGGTTGATGTTCTTGTGGCTAACATCCCTGAATTCTACAGTTTGATCCATAGTAGAGATTGGTCTGAAAAGCTTCATGACTATTTTGCAACAGAATGGTCCCATATGTGGCTTCCTTATAATGATAAGCCAAATCAAATCAGGGTCAACCATGATAAACATTTAAAGTATATCATCATAGAACTAGAAGGAGAAAATGAACCCGTCACATACAGTAGTAATATCATTGGAAATTATTCATTCGAATCATTTTTAGGCAATTTTAATGTCAATGCTTCACCCATTTTGGAAAATTTTGTTACATCACAAATCGAACAAATTTCTCAAGCAGATTCTTCTAAATATATTAATTTTGTAGATAAACCTGTAGTCAATTCTTTACTTTGGAAATTATTTTTTGATGGATCTAAATCTAATGATGCTGCTGGAGTAGGTTGCATATTGGTTAGCCCTGAAGGAGAAAACACTATGTTAGCATGAAGACTTAAATTTGAATGCACAAATAACATTGTTGAATACAAAGCACTAGTTCAAGGGTTGTATAAATCCATTGACCTTGATATTAAATACCTTCAAGTATTTGGAGATCTGGAAATTGTAATCAAATAGGCGAGGGATACTATTCATTGTCTTTGTAGACATTTGAAACATTATCAATCATTAATCCAGGACCTCACCTCACATTTCACAGCATTCAACATTTCCCCAATTCCAAGACTTCAAAATGCAAGTGTTGATCTTTTGGCTAACATTGCATCCAAGATCATACCACCAGGATATTATAGTCTTGATCAATTTTCTATAGAATTAATTTTTAGGCCTTCTATTCCCGATAACATCATCAATTGGTGAGTTTTTAATAATGATCCAGATATCATAAATTTTCTAACATCTGAAGGCTCTTATGATGACAAGATAATAGATGAAGATCAACACAATAACCAACTTAAGCAAGAAATAAGTGTAAATCCCATACCTAAATCTGTGGTTAAGTTGGAAGATCTGTATGATCTTAAGGACAAATTCAAGAAACATACTAACTCAAAGATTCAAAGTTCAACCTTGAGGTTTGAGTTAGTTAATCTTGGAACTGGCCTTAAGCCTCAAAATACTAATCTAGGTCTTGGTCTTACACCCGATGAGAGATTAGCCTTTATTCATTTATTGAAGAGATATAAAAATGTTTTTGCTTGGAATTATGAAGATCTTAAGACATATGATACTTCCATCATTCAACATATTATTCCTATGATATTCGACGAAAAGCTTGTACAACAGAAGTTGAGAAGGATTCACCCAAACTTAGAAAATCAAATCAAGTCTGAATTAAATAAACTTCTCAAAGCCAAAATAATTTTTCCTATCAAACATTCAAGGTGGGTTTCTAACCTCGTTCCGGTCAAGAAAAAATAATGGTGATATTTGAATTTGTATAGACTTTCACAATATCAACAAAGCTTATCAGAAGGACAACTTTCCATTGCCTCCTATGGAACAAATATTGCAATCAGTTCTGGGCTCGAAGTTAATGTCTCTTCTAGATGGATTTTCAGGTTATAATCAAATTCTCGTACATCCAAATGATCGACTAAAGACCACATTTAGAACCAAATGGGGAACATACACTCATCAAAAGATGTCATTTGGATTAATTAATACTAGTGCAACATTTAAGTGAGCCATGGATATAGCTTTCAAAGGTTTGGTGAATAAAATAATGGTAATCTATTTAGATGACATAATTCTGTATTCAAAAAAGTGCAGTGATCATTGAAAGGACATAAAACAAATCTTTGAACGTTGTCAGAGATATGGAATTTTCCTAAATCCAAAGAAATATTTTTTTACTTTAAGTGAAAATAAGCTTCTTGGATTTATTGTATCTAAAGATGGCATTCACATAGATCTTGATAGGATAAGAGAATTTTCTTAAATCTCTTTGCCTCACAACAAAAAATCCATGCAATATTTCCTAGGTCAAATAAATTTTGTCAAAAGATTTGTCCCTAAATTTTCACAAATTGTTTTACCACTCCAATCTATGATCAAGAAAATTATGTTTTTAAATGGGAATTTACTGAGCATGAAGCTTTCAATCTTATTAAATAAAACATTATAAATTCTCCCTCTTTAGCAACTCCAAATTTTTCTAATCAATTTGTTTTATATACTTTTTCTTCCGAGACATCATATGTATCTGTTCTGACACAAGTCAATGATGAGAAAGTTGAAGCACAAATTTATTTCTTTAGCGTCAATTTGTAGGGTGCTAAATTGAATTATTCATATGTTGAAAAGCAAGCTTTCATTGTTTTTAAATCAATAAAACATTTCAGACCTTTCCTTCTTAAAACTCACACTAAAGTAATAGCTCCCTTCTCTTCAGTCAGAAATTTACTAATTCAAAGAGAATTAGGTGAGAAAAGAGAAAATTGGGTAACAACACTACAAGAATATGACATTAAGATTAGACCAGCTAAAATTGTTAGAGATCAAGGTTTTTATAGAATGTTAGTTGGAGCATCCAACTTACCAACACCGGAGGATTCAGATGATGATATACAAATATGTGAGGTAAGCCTCAATGATACTGAATCTAAATATGTTGATATCATCTTTTATTTGAAAAATGGATATTCCCCTATGCAGCTTAATTATAAAAGAAAAGGGGCTTTGAGATTAAAAGCTAAGAAATATGAACCATCAATGATGTTTTGTTTAGGAAGAATTATGATTATGTTATACCTAGGTTCCTTGAAAAATTTGAGGCAAAAAAGGTTTTGCAAGACCTCCATGATGGACCAGCTAGTGGATATTTTGGAGGGGACATAACTGTGCATAAAATCTTGCATGCTAACTATTAATGGCCAACCTTATTCAAATATCCACACGAATATGTAAGGAAATGTAAAATTTGTCAAACAACTGCTAGAAGACAAAGGAAACCCTCATTACCATTACAGTCGGTCAACATTGAACAACCATTTGAGAAATGGAGACTGGTCATAATATGTGAGATCATCCCTCACTCTTCAAAGTTGCATAGATATATCCTTACAACAACTTATTATTTCATTAAGTGGGTGGACGAAATTCCACTTAATGTAGCCAAATCTAAAAACATCATTGAATTTATTGATCAATTTATTATTACCAGATTTGGCCTACCAACTGCTCTCATGTTTGACAATGCATCATATTTCACAGGCAATGCTATGACAGAATTTGCGCTTAAAAGAGGTTTCAAACTTAAATATTATGCTAACTATTATCATCAAATGAATTATTGAAGAAAGTTAGAAAAATTGACATAAATCTTTAAAATTTTCTCTATGGGCAGATCGAATAACATAGAAGGCCTCAATAGGCACTCCTCCTTTTAATTTGGTATATGGGAAAGAGGTTGTTCTTCGTAAAAATGTATCTATTCCCTATCTAGCCCTACTTCAATTTATTGAAGAAACTCCTTCCTCTTCTATGCAATTAAGGCAATCACAAATCCTAAAACTCGAAGAAGAAAGACATAAAGCCAAGGTCATACATACACATCATCAACAGTTAGTCAAATCTTCATTTGATGCAAATTTGGTAAGTCATAATTCCTTTCAACTCAGAGACCTTGTATTGAAGTGGGATAAAACAAATGATGAAAAAGGTAACCATACCAAATTCTAAAGAATGTGGCTTGGCCCATTTTAAATTAGCCCATCAACGTTTCTGTTGGAAGATTCATCAAGCAAGAGAGATTCTTTGTCTATCAATGGGTAGATTCTGAAGAAATATTTTTCATAGAAGATAACCTCTTCTATCCCTTTTACACTATTACCTTTACCTTTCCTAGGAAAATAAAATTTAAATAGTAT
This sequence comes from Pinus taeda, assembly GCA_000404065.3. Lineage (NCBI taxonomy): Eukaryota > Viridiplantae > Streptophyta > Pinopsida > Pinales > Pinaceae > Pinus > Pinus taeda. The sequence goes on from APFE030862399.1 coordinate 181,831, forward strand.
TTACTTTTGGCATTTCAATAAAAATCTCTTTTATATCTTGATTTTTTGCTTGTATAATTAGAGATTGTCAAGGCGATAATTATGAAATTTGAGATATAAGATAAGTTCTATTTCTCTAAAATTTTCTTTTTTTCCGCAAAAATCATTTATCCTTTGTGAAACCCCAACTTTATAAAGATACTTTTCTTCTATTATCAGTCAGGAAAAGTATCTTTAACAAAGCAAAGACTCTTTGTAGATAACCACTTTTATATCTATAATTGTCATCCAGAAACTCTTAAGGAGTCAATGATTCTCCCCATCTTGTAAATTATTCTCTTTTTAGAGTGTAATTCTAAAATATACTAAAACTTAAAAGATAAGATGTCGCATTACGAGCTGACTTACTATGTTCATAGGGAAATAATAAACTGACATTACCAATATTGCATATCAAATCAGGGTAATGGCTTGAGATTATTTTAATCAAAATACAAGGGGTATCATCACGAGCTATCTTGTTCAATTGAATTACAACTAGTGAATGGCATTGTCACATTTTTGACATCAAACCAAGACAATGACTTTTAAGTAGAAAAAAAAAGAAAATTTCTAGAAGAAAAACAAATTGTTTAAAAAAGAAAGAGAAGAGAATAAGTATATGATCTGAATTTATCTCTAAAGTTGAACTCTTATCTGGATGAGATACTGAATCATTGATGGTTAAAAGGTAACCCTGTTGAGGCTATGGATGTCTGCTGGCATGGAGGGTCTACATGTGACAAATAAGTATATCTAAAAGCTAATCTGCAAGAGTCCCCTGCTTTATCTTTAAACCAAATAAAGACTGATATAGGAAAAGGAAATTTCATTTTAAAGAGGATATCAAATGGATGGTAATTAGGTGAGTTTTGTTTTCTTATTTAGAGAAATTTTACTTATCTTAAATTTCATGTAACTCTTATATTTTGAACTATCTTTATTTTGGAAGTTTTAGAAGTTTCAAAAAACTATCAGACATAATTGGTTCTTCCAATGAATCACCAATTGTTGTATTGTTCAACAACCCCCCCTCCCATTTATTGATATAATAGTTAATATTCTATTGATAAATGGGGACCATTTATAAAAAATCCTCCCATAACTTAGCACTTAAGAATTTTATTTTTGAATCCTTGGGAATAAATTTCTAAATAATATAAGTTATCAAGCCAAATCCCTTTACAACTAGAAATTCTCGCTTTATCACATATCGCCAGATCATGTGTGTCAAAATATCGATTAACAACTGGTATTTGTGAATTGCAATAAGAAGGGATCACCGTAATAAACTTATGGTATCATTAAAACTTTCCATCTAAAACTAAGGCTTAAAGTATTTCTTGTAGAACAAAGTATCTATCGCAATCGCATATCGGCATTCACAATGGTACAACAAACAAACCTTTGGAATATGTGAATTGTGATATTGCGGCATAACAAGCCGAACACTCATCACATTGCAGTGCTTACACAAAAATAAATCTTGCGAACTAAGAAAATTTGTGAAATGGGATATGACCCAGACCGACGAAAGTGTGTGATAAATGTTATAAAATTTGGTTGAGTCTAGCGCATAGTAAAACATCCCTTTATGCAATAAGTATCCATTCAAGAAAAATCCACTTTAAATGATAAAAGGTACTTCGCTCACATCGCATCTCACAAAATTATAAACTCCGAAATAACACATAATCAAAAATGTGATATTGTTATTTGTGATATTGCGATAATCTTTATCCAATCACATAACTGACATTTCACACTTTAAACTCATCAACTTAAAGTTTTTTCATTACACATTTGCGATGCGATGACTTAAATGGTTATTAAAGCCCATGATAAAATATTTTAGTGCATATTTAATGAGTTTTAATGGAATTTATGTTTAAAAAGGCTCGACGTGACTTTATATCTTTCATTTACATTTTCGAATAAAAGCTTCTTCCTTGTCACCTTTCATAATTAACTGTATCATTGAATTTTCACTATCATTTTTGCTCTATGTTTATTTGATAATCTCCATTGCTCCATTTTAGGGAACCTCCGATGAAAACAATGTTGGAAAAGATTTCGAAGAAGGGAAAAGATACTGCATCTAAGAAATCAGATATGATACCACATGCAATAAAGATGGAGAAACCACATCATGGGAAGCTATGTATAACCTACTGGAAGAAGAGAAACCAACGCCACTGGTAACAAAGGAAACAGTTGATGCCCAAGAATCATCTAATGCTTCTTACTTTGAAGCAGAATGTTCATTTTTACATAGAATATCAGCAAGACCTAAGATTTTTTCATACACATATATGATAAAATGGGTAATTAATGATGTAGATTTCTTAGACAAAACTTTCAGGAATCGAGCACATGAAGTCATGGGGTCTTTCACACCAAACAATTTGTGCCAAATGTACCAAATACTAGAGCCTCAAAAATCTATAACAAAGATTTCCTTGAGCATTTTTCCAAAGAGAACGAGGACCCCTTGGACGTTACACAAACTTGGAGGTCAGGTGGAGGCAAATTCAAACAGGACAAATCCAGTATGTACCCGATTGCATCCCTCTCTGCCCCTATAATTTCACAGCTGCAATGATGTGTAGTTTATTTGGTAAAGTTGATAGTACCAGATTTTCTATAGAATGGCTTCCACTAATTGTTGCAGCAGTTAATGCAACAATTATTAACTAGAGTCAAATTTTATCGGACAATTTAGCAATCGCTATTAGGGAATATAGACAAAAGAGAAGTGTTTCCTCAAGAATTTTCCTCCTTTTTATATGAGTGCTTATGTTATGGACGTCATTTTTTTTCTCAATTTCCAAACATGGGTTGGAAGTGGACCGTATAAAACCCTCTTCCCATCCATGTATACCATAAATTATTGTGGGAACCCTAATTCCATCCCCATTTTTACAAAATATTCCAAGGTATTATGTTCCCTATTCATAAAACATTTTTTTTTATAGAACGGCCCCTAGGTTTTCTGAAGAAGCCGAGGTAGACATCTTAGCAGTTGTGATATGGTTTGGTGAAAAAATGTTCACTTATATCAAAGTTTTTGGGAGCATTGTTTCTCCACATGTCCTCGCGTATTATGTTCCAGAGAAGCTCTTTGGTAGAGAGATAGCCTACCAGACAACAGGGGAGGGTTGTTTAACCAAAGGCCTGAGGGAACAGAAGAAAGCCATTTGCCCGACCTTCCCATTACAATGTGGCACTTTCACACTACCTGACTATGGACATGCAGTAAAAGATGCAGAGATTGTTATGTCTTGGAAATTTGCCATAGTTCCAGGGAGAAATGACTCGAATAAAGTTGCTAAAAACTTTACCACTATGGTTAAAGTCAAATAGTTTCCTCATGAAGAGGATTCCTTTGAGGACCTCTTCCAAGGATCTGAAACTTTTTCACAGGTCCTACATTCAACATCATTATATTTAATCCCAGATGATATTAATGCTTTTCATGTGTACAGGAATAAAATATTGTTGAAGGTCCCATTAGACCTATTAAAAATTGAACCAATAACAGAACCAAATCCTAGCAAGACTGGAGAGAAGTTCAAAGGATGATGAAGAAACACAAGAGAAGTTGACTCACAAGTCGGAACAGTCAGAACAACAATCTGAGAATGAAAAAGGGAACTCTAATAAATATTCCGAGAAAGATACAGGAGAAAATACTGAGGAAACGGCCGAACAAGCCTCAACCAAGAAGCAGACAGAGGTTGGTTCCACTTCAACTCAATCAAGGAAGGTTCCAGTCATTGAACTTGACAAGGAATGGGAGAAATTCAATAAGAAGCTCCAAATTCCAAAGAATGTGGCTTGGCCCATTTTAGATTGTGGAACAAATTGGCCCATCAATGTTTCTATTGCAAGACTTATCAGGAAAGAGAGATTCTATGCCTATCAATGGGCAGATTCTGAAGAAATACTTTTCATAGAAGATAACCTCTTCTATCCCTTGTACACTATTGCCTTTACTTTTCCTAGCAAAATAAAAGTTAAATAGTATTTACTTTTGGCATTTCAATAAAAATTTCTTTTATATTTTTATTTTTCTCTTGTATAAGTAGATATTGTCAAATAAATAATTATGACATTTGAGACATAAGCTAAGTTCTATTTCTCTGAAATTTGCTTGGTTTCCATCAAAATCATTTATCCTTTGTGAAACCCAAACTTTATAAGGAGACCTTGGTTCTATTATCAGTCAAGAAATGTATCTTTAACAAAGCAAAGACTCTATGCAGATAAGCACTTTTAACTCTATAATTGGCATCCACAAACTCTTAAGGAGTCAATGATTTTCCCCATCCAGTAAATTGTTCTCTTTTTAGAGCGTAATTCTAAAATATACTAAAACTTAAAATATAAGAGGTCCCATTACGAGCTGACTTACCATGTTCATATGGAAATGATAGACTAACATTACTAATATTGCATATCAAAACATGGTAATGGATTGAGATTATTTTAATCAAAAGACAAGGGGTCTCATCATGAACCAGCTTGTTTAGTTGAATTACAATCAGTGAATGGCATTCTCACTTTTTGGCCACCAAACCAAGACAATGACTTTTAAGTAGAAAAAAACGAATATTTCTAGATGAAAAATAAGCTGTTTAAAAAAGAAAGAGAAGAAATGTTACTTATCTTAAATTTCATGTAATTCCTATTTTCTAAACTATCTTTATTTTGGAAGTTTTTGAAGTTTTAAAAAACTATTAGAGATAACTGGTTCTTACAGTGAATCGCCAATTTTTATACTGTTCAACAACCCCCCCCAACCCATTTATTGATTTAATAGTTAATATTCTATTTATAAATGGGGACCCTTTATAAAAACTCCTCCCATAACTTAGCACTTAAGCACTTTCTTTTTTAATCCTTAGGAATAAATTTCTAAATAATATAAGGTATCAAGCCAAATCCCTTTATGACTAACGATTCTCACTTTATCACATATCGCCAAATCATGTGTGTCAAACGGTCAATTAACAACCAGGATTTGTGAATTGCGATAAGAAGGGATCATCATAATAAACTTACGGTATCATTAAAACTTTCCAGTTAAAACTAAGGCTTACAATATTTCTTGTAGAACAAATCACCTATCGCAATCACATATCCGCATTCACAAAGAGTACAACAAACAAACCTTTAGAATATGTGAATTGCGATATTGTGACATAACAAGCCAAATGCTCATCACATTGCAACACTTACACAGATGAAAATCTTGTGAACTAAGAAAATTTGTGATATGACCCGGACCCGATGGAAGTATGTGGTTAATGTTATAAAATTTGGTTAAGTCCAGTGCATAGTAAGACATCCCTTTATGCAATAAATATTCATTCAAGAAAAATGTGCTTTAAACGATAAAAGGTACTTCGCTCACATTGCATCTCGCAAGGTTCTAAACAACTCTGAAATAACGCATAACTGAAAATGCAATATTGCGATTTGTGATATTGCAATAATCTTTATTGCAATCACATAATTAACATTTCGCACTTTAAACTTATCAACTTAAATTTTTTACATGACACGTTGGCAATGCAATGATTTAAATTGTTATTAAAAGCCACGATAAAAGATCTTTGTGCATATTTAATGAGTTTTAATGGCATTTATGTTTAAAATGGCTCAACGTGATTTGATATCTTTCATCTACACTGTTGGGAATAATACTGAGACGGGGGGTGAATCAGTATTAGCAAGTCAATAACTTTTCATTTCCATATTGAGATTTATAAACACTACTTTAGTGAAGGGAACTCGCATGTACACGCCACTGTATTTAAGGAAACCAACATATATCCAACAAACATATGATTCAGTTAATTCATCATATGTTGATCTTTAATCAGTGCATCAGTACTTCATCAACCATATAAACAGTAACCAGGTGCAGTAAAAATAGAACAGACCATCACACATAAGCAACACACATGAACACCAATATTTAAGGTGGAAACCCAATGTGGGACAAAAACCACCTACTATTGTCTTCTTTTAATATAAGAAAAACATGTTTACAATCTTGTACTGGTGCAGACTCATACCAGTATGCAGGCACCATCCTGTAGAAGGCTACAACCTTCTCTTTTTCTCTGGCTGCTACTGGAAGGGAGCTACAACCCCCTAGCTCTTGTACTAGCTGATATGTTTACTAGTATGTAGGTGCCGACCTACTGAAGGCTCCAAACTTCACTCATTTTCCAGCTACTACTGGAAGGGAGCTCTAACCCCCTAGCCCTTGTACTGGCCAATATGTTTACCAGTACGTAGGTGCTAGCCTACAGAAGGCTACAACTTTCACTCATTTTCCAGTTGCTACTAGAAGGGAGCTCTAACCCCCTGGCTCTTATACTGGCCGATATGTTACCAATATGTAGGCACTGGCCTACAGAAGGCTACGACCTTCACTCTTCCTCCAGGGACCACGTTTCATAAATTTTCAGACTAGATATTCCTAGAACACAACACCATAATCTGAAGGCCATGTTTCATCAAATTTTCATACTAGACCCATCAATAACATTGAAGCTCACAATCAATCACCATTGAACATTCAGAATACTGTCATCAAAACACAATCACCAGAACGCATAGCAGAACCCATAACTCTGGAACAACAACCAAATCCAACTACAACTTCAAATATCATACTTCATATTGTATACATGACTCTAATGAGCCGAACTAGCGTGTATACGCGCTTTTACCAAGGCGAACCCACGTACAGATCTACACATATTTACTCATAACTTTGCAGCTATGCCAAACATCAGTGATGCCCAGATCATAACATTTATACAATAAAATATGTGTCAGTAATTCAGATCTAGTCTATCTGTGATCAAACCACATAATGATAATACATTCCAAGCTTTAAGATCCCGATCCATCTTCCATCATCAACCACATAGGTGCATCCTTAGTTCAGATCAAGAAAAGCGTCACAAACCCATAACCTGCATACTGGATCTCACACTTCATTAGGTATTCAATACTTGCACACTTAACCTAATGATCTTCTCCTCCTTATATACTCTTAGGCCTTTCTCAATACCATGGACCAAAACCACTTAGGACCAATACCTTGGACCAAATACCTAGGGTCAATACCTTGAACCAGATACCTTGAACCAATACCATGGATCAAAATATCATGGACTAAATACCCTGGACCAAAACTTAGTTTTCTAACATGTACACGCTTTCCCTCTTGTGAAAGTGTGTGTGTATGTTATATGCTTCTTTTGTTTTTCTAACCTGCATGTATACACTTCTTTTTCATGGTGAACCTACGTATACCTTTCTTTCCTCATTCTTTGTAGTCTAATAATTAATTATTTGCTATTGACCTACTACACTGTGATCTATCATCTGAGTAAGTTTCCATCAAGGACAACGCGTGAATCATAATGCCAACAATCTCCCCCTTTGGACTTGATGGCAACAATAACACCAAGTCACTCTCCTCCTTTGACATCAAGGGAAAAGGGTGAGCCAAGATATTTTCTCCCTTTGACATCCATTATGTTGTTCATGCTCCCCCTGAGTACATGCTGAAATATCTAATTGAGCTCCCCCTTTGTACATGCTAAGATGTACCAATCTGTCCATGCTCCCCCTGAGCACATGCAGAGTATTTAAAAATAGTTTTCAAAAGAATAACACAATTCTACAACTTAACTAAGTGAGTATGACCTTACTATCACCAATGAATCATACCTATATCAATCTCCCAACCAATTGGCGATACACCATTTGACTCATCCACCCAACCAAGTGGGGATATACCAAATGTTTATACATGACTGAAATAGAAATTATTACATCATCCTTCCCTTGCAAAGTGGGGTTACAAATTAGGTCTTTGCATGACCTTTACATCATATACATGACTTATATAACAAAGACTAGCAATCTAAACAAGACCATGATAGTCATCAGCAACTATCATACACCATATATGATCTACACCATAAGCATCTGTCAACATCATCCAGACCTGTAACTTGCAATACCATTCTCTTGGCCAACCAACAATAATATGCCACTTAAGTGATCATCCATGAATCTGATCTGAATACCAACAATTTGACCCCAAGTATCACAACCAGATGTGTCATTAAACCACGTAAGCATCATCACCAAAGACTTTTAACCATAATGCCAACAATGCATTATTCAAAGCATATGCTCCCCCTGAACCTATTCCATCCGTTCACTGTCAGATCTAATCATGCATATATCAGCAAGAAGTATCAAGGCATCATCATGAAACAGATATACATAAAGTTAAAATCACTTCCAAATAACATCTTATGAGTACCAACACATTTCCACACATCATCAACAGATTGTAACCATCATCAAACAGAGCAAATAATTGAATGAACCATATCAAACCCCTTTTCTTGAGTCTGTTCCACTTTATTTCCTCAAACCAACATATACACGATTGTGCAGCTTCGAACTCGTGTATATACGCAACTTGTCTTCATGTATCTTTCGTATGAGATTTAATACACTGAAGTTTCACACTTTCTACTCCCTCTGAGTCTGTTATGTCTATATACTCTGCTATGCCACATATTTCTAACTGTACTTACTTTTTCTTCCATATTTTTTTATGTTTTCTCCCTTTGGTATGGTGGCTGAAATTTTCCCATGCATTCCTTTGCTATATGTCCAAACTTGTGACAAGCATAACATATTACACGTTTTATATTCCTTCTATAGTAGTCAATGCCTTTGTGACCAAACATATTTCAAGCAAAACAATATCCCTTAAAGTACCTGGAACATGATGATCTTTCTATGTGACGGTCTTGAACCATTCTACTTCTGCATCTAGGTGCAACATGTCCAAAATTATGCCATATAAAACATTAAACATTATTCATCGGAGGAAATAACCATCTATCACTTCCACAGTTAGGAGTAAAATATTTCCTTTGAAGACTTTATTTCCTTCATTGTTGATGGGGTTGACCTCTCATCTCCTTATTGAGTATTTTAGATTTTCCATTAGAGTTCCTCGCCTCACCTTGTGAGTTAGATTCACCTTTAACAGATTCATAAAAACCAAGACCAGTTTTGATAGCAGGAGACCTTTGACTGCTATGAATATCATCCAAAATCTTAGTACTATCTTAAAATCATAACAATTTATCCTTTTCTTCTAATTTACCTTTCAAGATATTTACCTCGACTTGATGTTGTTCTTCCTTTTCCAGATATTGCTTCTTCAAGATTTCTTCAGACTTTCTTCCTTCTTTCACTTGTTGCCTTAGTTTGAGAATCTCATTTTCTTGTTCTTAATTCTGCTTATTTTTTAATGATATTTCTTCATCCTACATCATTTGACGTACTTTGAAGGCACACTCCAGCTGAGCTTTTAATCTGGTAACTTCTTCTTTGAGGGCACTCTCCCTTTTGTTAAATAGATCTTGTTGATCTATGATTTTATCTGATGCTTCATTTTCTTTGGAATCTAAATCCTTACTTCCATCTAACAGCCAATTGCCTCTCCTACTGTCATCATTCCTTTGAGTTGTATTCTTCTTCTGAGGTGCTTTCTTCTTTAGCTTCCTTCCCATTGTTTCTACCGATCTCCTTCAAGCGATCAAGCTTCTTCCAAAGGACCTACTCTGATACCAATTGTTGGAAATAATACTGAGAGGGGGCGGTGAATCAGTATTAGTAAGTCAATAGCTTTTCATTTCCATATTCAGATTTATATATGCTACTTCAGTGAAGGGAACTCACGTGTACATGCAACTATATTTAAGGAAACCAGCGTATATCTAGAAAACTTATGATTCAGTTAATTCATCATATGTTGATCTTTAATCACTACATCGGTACTTCATTAACCATATAAATAGTAACTAGGTGCAGTAAAAACAAAACAGACCATCACACATAAGCAACACACATGAACACCAATATTTAAGGTGGAAACCTAATGTGGGACAAAAACCACCTGCTGTTGTCTTCTTTTAATATAAAAAAAACATGTTTCTTGTACTAGTACAGACTCATACCAGTACGTAGGCACCCACCTGCAGAAGGATACAACCTTCTCTCATTCTCCAACTGCTACTGGAAGGGAAATACAACCCCCTAGCTCTTGTACTAGTCGATATGTTTACTAGTACGTAGGTGTCGGCCAACTAAAGGCTCTAACCTTCACTCGTTTTCCAGCTACTACTAGAGGGGAGCTCCAACCCCATGGCTCTTGTACTGGCCGATATTTTTACCAGTACATAGGCATTGGCCTACAGAAGGCAACAATCTTCACTCGTTTTCTAGCTGCTACTAGAAGGGAGCTCCAACCCCATGGCTCTTGTATTGGCTGATATGTTTACCAGTACGTAGGCGCTGACCTACAGAAGGCTACGACCTTCACTCTTCCTTTAGGGACCACGTTTCATAAATTTTCAGACTGGATACTCCTAGAACACAACACCATAATCTGAAGGCCATGTTTCATCCAATTTTCATATTGGACCCATCAACAACATTGAAGCTCAAAATCAATCACCACTAAACATTGAGAATACTATCATCAAAACATTGTCACTAGAACACAGAGCAGAACCCAAAACTCTGTAACAACAACCAAATCCAACTACAACTTCAAATATCATACTTCATACTATATACGTGACTCTGATGAGTCGAACCAATGTGTATACACACTTTTACCAAGGCAAACCCGCGTACAGATCTGCAAATATTTACTCCTAACTTTGCAGCTATGCCAAACATCATTCATACCCAGATCATAACATTTACACAATAAAATATGCATCAGTAATTCATATCTAGTCCATCCATGATCAAAACACATAATGATAATACATTCCAAGCCTTAAGATCCTGATCCATCATCCATCATCAACGACATAGGTGCATCCTTAGTTCAGATCAAGCAAAGCATCACAAACCCATAACATGCATACTGAATCTAACACTTCATCATATATTCAATACTTGCACACCTGGCCTAATGATCTTCTCCTCCTTATATACTCTTAGTCCTTTCTCAATACCATGGACCAAAACCACTTATGACCAATACCTTGGACCAAATACCTAAGGTCAATACCTCAGACCAAAAACCTTGGACCAATACCATGGATCAAAATACCATGGACCAAATACCTTGGACCAAAACTTAGTTTTCCAACATGTGCGAGCTTTCCCTCTTGTGAAAGTGCATGTGTACGTTATGCATTTCTTTTATTCTGTTAACCTATGTGTATATGCTTCTTTGTCATGGTGAACCTGCATATAACTTTATTTCTTCATTCTTTGTAGTATGATCATTAATTTTTTTTTATTGACCTGTTGCACTGTGATCTGTCATCTGAGTAAGTTTCCATTTGTCAAGCAGTAAAAAGGGTCTTTTTCACCTCTATTTACCTTACATTAATTATCAATCCAGCTTCAATTTTCTATCTCAAAGAGTGTACTCAGTTTGAGGCGGTCACTTGCCAAGAGTAATGCTAGTAGTATAGTGATTCTTGCAAAAGTAAATAAATGTTGAAAACAAACTCTAAATGTTATGACAAGAACTTGAAATGATTTGTAACCAGATCATTCATTTAAGAGACTACAACACTTCATCAGTCAAGGGTGCAATAATAATAACTCTTCCCTTTGTAAAATGATGCAATTGAAAAGCAATCAAGGAGAAGATCATCAATCTGGGAACTAGACAGCACTAGTCAAGGTTCACTATAGTTTCATATCATTCTATTCACACTGAAGGAATTACTTGAAATGATAATTCAATTACAGGAATGGGAACAACAACTAATCTTATTTTAAAAATATTGAGCAGCAAGGATTTAACCTACGGAAATGAATCAAGCAGCAATTGTAATCTAAAGGGATTAAGCAACAATCTTTACCTCAGAAATGATTTGAACAACAAACTGAAGATGGAACAACAAACTAAAGTATGTTATGAAATGTTGAACAGTAACCTGAATCAAATGTAAACGCACAGAAAACTAAATCGAACATTACACACAGCTCATCTATATTGAAGGAAGCAATAATCTGGGTTTCGGAATAACAAATATTAATCACAGTTTTGAAGAAACAACAATTGCGGTCACTATGGAACAACAATCCCAATGAACAACAATCACACTTGGAGGCAAAACGTAGATAAATAGACAATAGTACCGATTCGTAAATACACAACATTGTTACTCTGTAAACAAATAGTAATGGTAATCTGTAAGGAACGGAAATATTATATGATAATATCAAACTGTAAAGGAACGACAATGTGATATCAATTCAGAATGAATAGTATAACATTCCAGTTGCAGAGAATAACCTTACTATTCAAATATGAATGCAATATAATAGAGCCAATGCATGAAATAATAAGGAACAATAGATTACTGAACAAAGCAAATAAAAGAAATCAAATCGCACACGACTTGGAATTGGAAAATAATGGTATAGGAAGCAAGTGATCCACCAGGGTCAGGACCTTAGCCTCCAGAGATGCACTGTTGTGTTTACTCCAGAATCAAAGATAGAATGGCAACATAATTTATGTGTTAATCATCAAAACAGAGTTACAGTAATACCTCTTCAAAAAGAGTCGATGATCAAAGTTTAAGTTACAACAGTGAATTTCATAAAATAACAATAATTTGCCCCCTCGGCTAGCAACACTGTCCCTTTTTATAGCAGTTGGGAAGAAATACCAAAGATATAGATATTCTCTAGGGTAGCGATCCCTCAGGATCAAAGGATCCTGAGGGATTCGCCATATCATTATTTCTCAGTTATCTCTTTGTTCTCTTGCGCTGATTTGCTATCTCCTCTTCCTTTTCCTGGCTCATGCACTCCAATCTGGATTGCCTCGTTTGGATGCAGTTCCCTACTAAAGGGATAGCAGTTTATTTCATCTTGTCTTTTCCCTTGGAATGGTGATCTTCCATTTTCTTCATTTTTTTCATAAGAAAAGGTAACAATTAGTCATTTTATGTTACTCGCAAATCTCCTAAATTTTATCATAATCCTTCATCATATGTCCAATTCATAATGTAAAGAATTTATGAATTTAAAGGGAAATATAACGAAATAGGTGGCAATTACATACCTTCTCTAATGCTCAACACACCCCCTACTTACCATTTTTCATGCCCTCATGAAAACATTGTAATTGACATGCAAGGAAGTTAGGGAATACACTGGAGAAGGGTTCTCAGTAGGTGGTCTACAACCATGATTCCTAGCTAAGAATTCAAAGATATGCCCTGTCTGACCTTCAAGCAATTCATATAAGGCTCTATATCTTGACACAGGGTACCAAATGACTGGACTTCGGAATCTACAGCCTAACCAAGACAAGCCTTCTCTCAAAATGAGGTCACCATAGATACCCAAGCGGTCAGCAGCTAGCTTAAAATTCTCATAATTGAATGGTTCTTTGTTTTGGATATTCCGATTAGAAGTCTGGTATCGGAATTTGGCTACTGCTATGGCAAGGTCTTTGATGGTAAAGAAGTATTCTACCCCTTGCTGGATGATTGTTGTGTGAATAGGTCCCAATGCCTCGATCACACCCCGAGTTCTCATTAGACTCCTATGTTTATTCCATAATTGCAATGAGTCTCTAGGTTCACCCCTCACCCATAGATCTAATCCGTTCTCCTGTCTTTGAAAGACATTGTAGGCTTTAAGCCACTTTATTTGATTAACACCAAAAGAAATAAATGCCTATGGTTGGACATCACCCACAAAAGGGCTAGGGTTATGTTCTGTTTCTCCATCTAATACAAGATTGTGCAAATAAAATTCACATAACAATCGCTGAACTTTTACCCCATAATTCTTACAATAATTTATGAAGTCATCAATGGTTTTTATCTCTATAGGTACTCCTGCCTTGACAACTTTAATTTTCAATTGTAAATATCTTTCCATTAAAAACAAACCATAGTTTCTGGCAGGTGCCCTACACACTAGAACGTCAGTATACAGAGAACATAAGGTATCCATTTGCTTTATGACTATGTATAGTCTATGGGTTACCTTTTTGACTCTTTCTTGTGCCTTTCACTATCCTTCAAAGGCCTGACTTTCTGATGCATTAATGGTCTTCAATTGCTATTGTAACTTCTGGTATTTTTCTCGAGGAACAGTCTGCTCTATAAGTTTCTCTGTTGTTTGTTGGGCTTGTGCAAATTTTTTTTGCAAAGTTACTATCCTCGGGTCATTATCCAACATGATAATTTTAGGTTGGAGATCTACTTGGATTTCCTTATTACAACATCTCATTTTTATGGTCTAAGTTTCCTTTTCGCTAGAGGACAGTGCCTCTGTCTGAATTTCCTTGTCATAGGTTGGTGTGTCATCTGTTTGTACTTCTACATTTGCAACAGTCGGATGTTGTTTCTTTCGATTCTGAATGATAGGTTGGACTTGATTCCTCTTGGTATTTTTCTTAAGGGGTTTTTCCTAGGTGATTGCATGCTTTGCCACAACAGTTCCTTTTGATTTCTTCCCCATTTTCAAGACTCTTATCTATTGTCGAAGTTGCTTAATTACATTAAGCAATCTCTCTTGTTCCTTTCGTAATCTTTTAATTTCCTCTGTTTTCTTAGAAGGAATAGCCCTTCATTTACTCAGACCTGGGCTTTGTACCTCAGGCATTGTACCTTTGCCTTGGCTGATTTCCTTATTTTCTTCTTGGGGTACTTCTTCATTGTTCTGTTGATCAAGTTTTTCAAGGGCAGAAACCCTAGTTTGCTCTGCTGTCTCCTGGGCAGCTTCTTCTTCTACCTCCTCTTCATCGTGGAATTCTTCGGGTGTATTTTGACTAGGAACAGATTGTTCCTCTCCCTCATCCCCATCACTCTTCTCCCCAAATACACTCTCATCATGAGCAGAGTGATCCTCTTCTTCTTCCTCCTCATCACACAATTCCTCGAATGCACTTTTATCATGAGTAGAGTACTCATGCAGTCCTTCTTCGGTATGGGGGTTGAGTGGGTTGTGAGGTTGGACATATTCACCCATATTGGCCAGAATTTGGATTACTCAGTCTCCTCCTCCGATTCTCCTTCATCATTTTCCTCCAATTCTTTTTCATTCTCCCCACCTTCCAATTGTGGGGGTTGTTCATCTCCTGAATCATGTATTTCCATAGGTTGACTAATGTTTCCCATGGAATTTCTCAGCATTCCTTTGATCCTCACCAATCTAACAGATTTTCTTCATTTCAGTGGTCTGCTCGATGTACTGGAAATATGTTTTCGTATTGGGGCTAGCAAAGCCAGTCCCCCGTCTATCCTGAAAATCAATTCTTCCCAACTACTCTGTTGTTGGGTAAGGCTGTAGCTGAATATTAGTTGTATTAACCCATGGTGGCTTACTACTAATTGTACATGGCGATATTTCTTCATGCTTCGAGTAACATCGTGCAATAAATAATTTAAAAACGCAAGCAAATTCACAGCACATTTTTGCTTTAACATAGCTAAAAGTTTGAGATGGCGTGGTCTTACCACGTCTTTCCTGCCATCGCAAGTGATGTAGCTCTGGATAATTCTCGCCAGTTCTGCCCACAGCTCTCCCAAGGTTGCCGACAGAATTCCTTTCCCTTTTACAGTAACGCTTTTCCCTTCATCCTAGAAGATGGTCATGGCATCTCGCAGTCTCACCTTTTCCAGAGTCGACATCGGTCCAGTGGCTGGCAGTCCCGAAACTTCTACAATTATGTCATCAGTAGCTGCTATCTATCTCCCTCTCACCATGGAATGATGTTCTTGCAAGTTTTGCAGAAACTCAATTGCCACCGTCTCATTGGATTGTTGTAGACGGTTAAGGTAAGCTATCCATCTTGCCCTTGCTAAGATTTCTCATGCAACATCGGAGACCATCAACACCTATGGCTCACTGTGAATTGATCTTCCTCCCGTCTTATTCACACTTAGCACACTGTAAAAAACATAGAGATGAGAATGGAACAACAGGTTGTTCAAATTTTTAGATCACTGTTAGGAAAGCACAGAGAAGGTGATGGAACAACAAGCTGTTCAAATTTCTAACTTACTACTAATTTTTGCAGAGCAAAACATGGAAATGGCTTCGGAACAGCAAGCCATGCATATTGGGAAACAAAATATTGTTAATCTTGCTATTCCCAAGTTATAATTCTTCTGAATGATGAGCTGACACGTATGCCAGTGAATTATGGGAATCACCCGCACCCCCCCGTAATGTGATAGGTTGTCCTTGGTTGTCAAATAAAGGAGAGCGTGCTGAACTACCATAGTATAGAGTAATAAAGGAACAACGTATAGAGATATGACATGTTTACATAAACAAGCAGATTATCGAAATTGAGTTGTATGATAGAATCGCTAATAACTATGGAAATGTCGTGATATGATGCGAGAAATGGAGGATAGGACAACTGATGTGAATAAAAGTACTTATGCGGTCATTATCGACTTTTACTGTCATAATTGATTTGTAAATGATTTTATTGTATTCAAAGGTTCGAAAGGGTTATATACATAATCTCATTTGACCCACTTATAAATATATAAGAAGAAGGATTTTATAGTTACTATTGGTGTATAACAAATATGACTTCAATACCATCAACAGAGCTCTGTTTCCCACAGGTGTCCATAACCTTGACATAGTTGTTTATTTCACCCTTGGAACCATAATCCTTTGTGTATGCTTAGGAAAGTGTTGTTGCAATGTCAAAATGGAGGCCATTGTGCTGGCTTGGTAACCAGCTGAATCACAACGCCATTCACTAGGAAGGAGTGAAAGGTGGGTAGGACGGCTCATGATGAGACCTCCTATTCCAAGGACTTTTTATTTTTTTGATGTGCCTCTTGGATCATATCCCTGGTGTGGTTGCCATAGTGGGAATGCCACTTCACTTTCTTCCTTATGATCATGGTAGTTTGGCTCTTGTTGGGACCTGTTATCCTTCATTTGACAAATCATGTTAGTAATCATATAGATAATCATTTTTCTTCTTTTATTTTATATAGCACATTTTCTATTTGTATACAGAGGGTGGTTCAACACTCCTTAAGAGTAGGGATGGTGGAAGAAGGCTGAACATCTCAATAGAGAAAAATATGCCCTTATTCTTATTCAATAATAATGATCAAAGAGAATTATGGGGACTTAGGAAGAACCATCGTGATAAAAATAATCAATCATATTGGTATTAGTAAAATAATGACAACAAGGTGATCAATAGTTTTGTCCTCTCCTCTTTTCTCTTATCAATTCAAGGCGATTTCTTTTAAGGATGGCGATTTTTATGTGATTTGTTGATTTCAGTATCATCTAGTTTTTGTATTCTTGCATAAATGTATAGTTTTGCCCTAACTGATCATCACTCATAGAAAATCCTTTAAACACAAAAAAAGAAGAAAAATGCACTCCAAAAATGTTGTTCCTAAGATGGAACAATTATTTTTTCTTTAGAGGGGCAACAAAAGAATATTTGCACACAAAGACCATAAGCAAAAAGGAAAAAACATGGTTGAAACTGTTGTTCCTTGAGAGGAACAATAGTTGTTCCTTGATCGGAACAACAAAAAAGCAAGCGCAAACAAAAAAAGTGAAAATGTTGTTCTTTCAGAAAGGAACAACAAAAAAAATGAAAGTGTTGTTCCTTTGGAAAGGAACAACAGAAAACGAAAGTGATAGTCCTTCGAAAAGGAACAACAAAAAACGAAAGTGATGTTCCTTCGGAAAGGAATAGCAGAAAACGAAAGCATTATTCCTTCTGAAAGGAACAGAAAAAAACGAAAGTGATGTTCTTTTTGAAAGGACAACAGAAAACAAAAGTGTTGTTCCTTCGGAAAGGAACAACAAAACAACGAAAGTGTTGTTCCTTCGGAAAGAAACAATAAAAATGTGGATATGTTATTCGTTCAAAAAGGAATAGCAAAAATCCAGAAGTGTTGTTCCCTTGGAAAGGAACAACAAAAAGGCAGAAATGTCGTTCCTTCGGAAAGCAACAACAAAATGTAGAAATGTTGTTCCTTCGGAAAGGAAAAACAAACGGCAAAAATGATGTTCCTTTGGAAAGGAACAACAAAATGTAGAAATGGTGTTCCTTCAAAAAGGAACAATAAAACGATGGAAATGTTGTTCCTTCAGAAAGGAACAACAGAATGCAAAAGTGTTGTTCCTTCGAAAAGTAACAGAAAAATAATGGAAATGTTGTTCCTTCGAAAAGGAATAGCGGAATGCAAAAGTGTTGTTCCTTCACAAAGGAACAACAAAGCGGTGAAAATGTTTTTCCTTTTGAAAGGAACAATAAAATGTCAAACCATTGTTCCTTCGAAAAGGAACATTAGAATGGTGAAAATGTTGTTCCTTCCTAAAGGAACAACAAAATGCAAAAACTGCAGAAATGCAGAAATCTATAGAGAAAGTAATAACTAAAACAAAAAGAATTATGCACAAAATTTAAAAACAATCAAATCACCTAGTGCACCAAAGGTGAGGAAGAGTTCTCTTCCTAAGCCAAAATCTGCATGTCGAAGTCGTCTCGGAGTTGCTGGTAGAAGGATTCGCGAGTAAGTGGTTTGCGGTACAATCGAAGTCTGTGGCCATTTTCTTTAAGGGTATGTCCAAATCTGTCAATGGTGATTAAAGTAATGGTGCCATTATCATGCACCTTCTGGATTTCATATGGTCCCAGCCAGTGAGTTTGAAGTTTCCCTGGGAAATCTTGAAACCTCGAATCGTATAGGAGTGCACAATCTCCTTCACGGAAGACTTTCTTTTTTATGAGGGCGTCATGCCATCTTGCTCTTTGTTGTTGGATTAATATAGTATGTTGAAAAGTGGAGAGCCTGATTTCATCCAGCTCATTAATTTGTTGTAGTCTATTAATCTGGGCCTCATTTAAATCAAGACTGACTTGTTGTGTTGTTCTCAAGGTTTGTATTTCAAATTCTATTAGAAAGATGGGTTCCTTTCCAAATACTAGCTGATATGGTGAATACCCGGTAGTGTTTCTCCATGTTGTTGTATATGCCCACAAGGCTTCCGACAATCTTGTAGCCCAATCGCGTCTGTATGACGCAATGGTTTTTGCTAGTATTGCTTCTATTACTTTATTCATGCTCTCTACTTGGCCATTTGCCGTGGATGGTATGGAGTGGTAGTTTTATGTTGAATATGATAGTTTTTTAATGCTGCAGCAATTTTATTACTAGAAAATTGTGGTCCCACATCCGTGATTATATCTCTTGGGAGGCCATATCATACAAATATCTGGAACAGGTAATGAATGACAAAATCCTTTGTAGCTCTTGGAAGTGCCTCTGCTTCAACCCATTTGGTCACATATTCCGTTGCTACCAAAATATATGTTTTCTGGTTTGCTGATGGGTTGGTTGGACCAACAAAATTGAGCACCCAACGCTCAAATGGTTCAATGACTAGCTGTGGGTTCAAAGGAATTTCGTCTGACTGTCCAAGGCGTCCTGCTCTTTGGCAATTGTAACAAGCTTAAACAAATTTCTTTGCATCTTTGAAGATTGTGGGCCAGTAATACCCTGTTTGCAAAAGTTTGTGACCGGTTCTTCAATCTGTGAAATGTCCATCACATAGT
This sequence comes from Pinus taeda, assembly GCA_000404065.3. Classification (NCBI taxonomy): domain Eukaryota; kingdom Viridiplantae; phylum Streptophyta; class Pinopsida; order Pinales; family Pinaceae; genus Pinus; species Pinus taeda. The sequence goes on from APFE030862399.1 coordinate 201,527, forward strand.
TCATCATGACAGGCTTTCAGTGTGTCAAATATTTCATCTTCGTGGGCGCATCTTCGAATGTGCATATCTTCCCTGTATGAAATAGATAGCCCCCAATCCAAGAAAATTAGGTACTTCGCTGCACAATCTATTTTTGTTCATTGGGAGTCAGATGTTTTGGTAATTTACCTACTACTAAATATTCGAAACATCAGCATACCAGGGTGTTTTGATAGTAACAACGAACAAATGTTCATCTGGAAATTGATCTTTGACTGATGCTACGTCCACTGGCTTTGGCATTCGTGCGAGAAAGTCAGCTACAAGATTTTCTTTCCTAGGTCGATCTTTTATTGTGATGTTGAATTCCTGCAATAAAATAAACCATCTTGTTACTCTACTATTTGTAATTGGTTTATTTGCTAAATATTTTATGGCAGAGTGATCTATATATAAAACAACAGGATATCGAGTGATATAATGCCTAAATTTTTTTACAACATGTATTATAGCTAAAAATTCTTTTTCAGTAACAATATAGTTCAACTTAGCAGGAGACAAATTCTTGCTAATATAATATATTGCATATGGTTTTTTTCTTCTTCCTGCCCAAGGATTGCTCCAATAGCTGTGTCTGAAGCATCTAATGAAATTTGAAATGGCAGGTCCAAATTTGGACCTTTGAGTACTGTGGTTTTTGACACAAGCTTTTTAAAATCCTCAAAATCATAGTCACATTTATCTGTCCAAACAAAATCAACATTCCATGTTAGTGCATATAGAGGTGCGGCTATTTCAGAAAAATGTTCTATAAATCTCCTATAATAACCAGAAAATCCAAGAAAACTGTGTACCTTTGTCTATGTGGTAGGAGTAGGTATTAACAAAATTATTTGAATTTTGGCCGGATCTACCTGTATTCCAGCTACTGAGATATAATGACCTAGGATGAGTCCTTCAGTCATCATCATATAACATTTTTCATGGCTTAGGCAGATCTTAGTGGTAATACATCGTTGCAACACCTTTTCCTATGTGTCTAGTGCTGGGTCGAAATCATCTTTGTATGGTATGAAATCATCCATGTATACTTCGAGCCCTTCATTTATTAAATCTGAAAAGATGCTGAGGATAGCCTTTTGAAATGTGGCAGGGGCATTGAATAGGCCAAAGGGTAAAACTTTGTAGGCAAACGTTCCCCAAGGACAGGTAAAAGTGGTTTTGTCTTACTCTTCAGGGGCAATCTGAATTTGATTGTATCCATTGAAGCCATACAAGAAAGAAAAGAATTTCTTTCCTGCTAATGTATCTAATACCTGGTCAATGAATGGAAGGGGAAGTGGTCTTTCTTGGTTGTTTTATTTAATTCTTTGTAATCTACACAAATCCTCCACTTTCCATTTTTCTTTGGCACCACTACAAGTGCAGAAACCCATTTGCTATCGGAGATAGGATAAATAAAGTTTAAATCTAAAAGTTTTTGTAGTTCAACTTTCACAATGTCTTTTAGATGAGGTTTAAGTCTTCTTTGGGGTTGGTGAACATGTCTCACATCTTTTTTTGTATAAATGTGGTGCATACATAGCTGGGGATCGATTCCCTTCATGTCCGGATAATCCCATGCAAATGTTTCCTTGTATTTTCTCAATAGTTGGATCAGCTTCTCTTCTTGTTCAGGAGTCAGGTTATTATTGATGTTTAAAGTTTTTCCTGGCTCAATTACTATAGTTTTGCTATTTGAAACATAGTTAGTAGGTATTGTTTGATCATGAGTGTCTTTGAGAGGATCTTCTTCCAATTCATTACCAAATTCTACCTCTATCATGTGACATTATACGTGGGATCTGGCTTCAACTTGGTTAATAAAGTTGTTAATAGCATCATCCTCTGTTTGATCTTTGAAATTGAGGGAATCTTCTATAGTTAATGGGGATCTAATGTTTTCAGTAGGGTATGATACAGGATGTCTGTTAGTTTTTATTATTGTTACACTTGGATGGGCTGGAGGGTATAGGGCTATATTCTTGATGTTACTCCCTCTAGTTATGGTCATACTGTCTTATCGGCAACCAATGTAAGCATCAGCGGTTGCAAGCCAAGGTCTGCCTAAAGTTAACAGATGTCCATCAAGTCAATTTTTGGGGTTTATTATCAGAAAGTCAGTAGAATATCCCAGGAATCAATAGATACCACGACATCATGTAGTGTACCTTCCGGTCTAACCACTGATCGGTCAGCCAATTCTAGTAAAGTGGAAGTTGGTTCTATTGATGTAATGCCCAATTTTTGACAAGTGGTAGTTGTTAAGATATTAATTGCAGCCCCTAAATCAACTAAGGAATTTAAAAAGTTTTTTCCATTGATTTTCACTGTCACTATTGGATTTTCTAGGTCTTCATATTTGATAGGTGCTTCTCTTCCTGATAATAGGTTAGATAAGGTGCCAACTACTTGGAATGTTAGGTTATTTATTATTCTCCTCCTTGGTTTTTTTTATACATAGCTCTTTGATGGTCTTTGCATATATTGGGATATCTTGGATAGCTTGGAGGAGTGGAATTTTTATGTACAAATTCTTAAGTTATCCCAGAATATCAAAGTCAAGATGTTCTATAGGACCTGGTATAATTAATTGTTCTGGGAACGGGGAAGAAGATATGGTTGCTTGGTCATCAGTCTGTTTTCTAACCACATCTTCTTCTTGTAATGGTTGTTTTGCAGGTAACTAATTTTAAACTTGAACCTTTTTATCTCCCTCGGTCTCTATAATGCGCCTAGACGTTAATTGAAGGTCGTTGCACTCCCTTAGATCGGTTTCTAGCTCTGGTGTTTCAATTATTTGAACAGATTGGACTGGTCTGTTATTTGGGATCGGGTTGGGTTGGGCTGGGAGTTGCGGTTTTAAATTGGACTGGGGATTTTGTTGTAGTGCTGGAAGTGTAGGTTGAGGGAGTGGAATGGTTCCTACTGGCTGATTCATCGTTCTTTGCTAGTTTGTCTACCAGGCTTGACTCTGCAAAGTGGGAGGGACCATTGTGCTAGATGCGCATTGTTTTGCCAATATGGTGGGGCATAGGGAAAATTTGGCCAATTAGATTGGCTTGCTTGATTCGGCCATGAAGATGATGAAGGAAATGGTTGTTGTGACCAATTTGAGAAGGGAGGTTGATTTTTCCACATTGTATTATATTGTTGAGCATGATATTGTGGAGGTTGGAAAGAAGAAGCTGGATTGGGGAACATACCTGATTGTCACGGCTGCCATCGACGGTGCTAATTAAGTAAGTACAATGATTCTGGTTCTTCTTCCGCTTCTTTATATACTACTTTCAAACCAGGAAGTGAGGGATAGCTCTCTATAGAGTGGTCTTTTGTACAAATGGCGCAAACTTGAACCACATCTAATGGGCACCCTTCGTAGTTGTGTTTCTTTTTGCATTTGGGATAGAATATTGCCAAAGTTTGCTCTGCCTCTGCTTGTTTTGGTTTAGCTTGCATAATATCGAACTGCATTGTTAAAGTCCCCAATATATCAGTTTTGAACTTTTCTAATAAATTTCCAATTTCTACGCGAGTTACTCCTTCTACAGAGATCTTGTTATCCCTTGTAAACCTGTCATGTTTTGCTAGTTTTAGCCTTGTGCTTCCTTGTGATCTCCTGATACATAAATCAATGATGTTAGAAAAATATTCTTGATAGACATCTCCTTTTCCCATAAAGTTTAATGTTTCAATCCATTGTTCCTTCATACCTTTAATTAATGTTGTTTTTAATACATTATCAGGTAAGGGTAATGATGCATAAGGAGATTTTTGAAGGTTGTATGAAAACGTTCAACATATTCTTCTAATGTTTCATTAGGTCTTGCTACCATCTGAAATATTTCATCTTTTAACTCTCTAGATCTACAATAATCCTGATATTTCTTCAGGAAAGCACCTTTCATCTGATCCCAGTCATTTATAACACCTCCAGCCAACCCCATAAACCATTGTAAAGCAGCTCCTTTCAGTGTAGAGGGAAATAGTTTCAGCTTTTGGGGGTCAGTGGTATAGTCATATCCTCTGCACAACACATCGAATTCAAACAAAAATGCATCTGGGTCTTCCGATGTTAGGCTATGAAATGTAGGGATATGCTGGAGGAATTGCCTTCATAGGTGCATTGACTGTAGTATCTACAAAGGGATATTGTAGTGTGGAATTTTAGGTGTTTGGTTGTTTTTGGGCCATTTGGTCAAATATATGCCAATAACCTTCCAGGATTTCTGGGAGGGTATTCTTAGGTTGGTTAGACGAAGCATGGATAGCCTTAACAGGAATGGTCTTAACAGCACTTCCTTTGTCTAGGATGATGAGAGTTCCTAATGTCTAGGGGGATTTTAGCTATTGAGGTTCTTCAACTTTGTTTTGAATGATTTTTGTAGCACTTCCCTTATCTGGGCTACTTAATGGCTAAATTATTCCAAGAGGAGATCTTGGTTCTTCAGTTTCCCCTGTTTCTCCTCTCCCTTCATATAGATTACTAAGGTTCCATTCTTGCAATGATTTTGGGCTAGAATTATCAATTCCTTGAAAATCTTGCTCCTCAGTTTGAATGTGCACCTCAGCAAAGGCTACCGATGGTGATCCTATGGCCTGAAGGGAGCTAGTAGGTTGTCTAGAAGCAACTTTTCTAGGTCCTACTAAAGGCTAAGATTCTTTTTTTAAGGATTTCGTCTGTAAAGGTCGATTGGCCAAGGGTCACCAGACCCTTAGCTTTATCAGGCTTGGGTAGTGGTTTAGGATTCTTTTCAGGATTTTCCTGCTTAGTCATGCACACAAATCAAATGTCGAATTCTACCTAAAACAACAACAAATCTGCAGGAAAGCGGGCAGGGGAGCATGGTTGTTACATGCTCTGTATGTAGGTTCTTACCTTCCATTTTTAAAACCCAATTCTCTCGTAGCAGGTACTTACACTACTCTAAAAAGAAACAAATGGCCACACTCTTCCCCGACAATGGTGCCAAAATGTCAAGCAGTAAAAAGGGTCTTTTTCACCTCTATTTACCCTACATTAATTATCAATCCAAGTACGATTTGTTATCTCAAAGAGTGTACTCAGTTTGAGGTGGTCACTTGTCAAGAGTAATGCTAGTAGTATATTGCTTCTTGCAAAAGTAAATAAATGATGAAACAAACTCTAAATGTTATGACAAGAACTTGAAATTCTTTGTAACTAGATCATTCATTTAAGAGACTACAACACTTCATCAGTCAAGGGTGCAGTAATAATAACTCTTCCCTTTGTAAACTGATGCAATTGAAAAGCAAACAAGGAGAAGATCATCAATCTGGGAACTCGATTGCATTAGTTAAGGTTCACTATAGTTTCAGATCATTCTATTCACACTGAAGCAATTACTTGAAATGATAATTCAATTTTAGGAATGGGAACAACAACTAATCTTATTTAAAAATATTGAACAACAAGGCTTTAACCTATGGAAATGAATCAAGCAGCAATTGTAATCTAAAGGGATTAAGCAACAATATTTACCTCAAAAATGATTTGAACAAAAAACCAAAGATGGAACAACAAACTAAAGTAAGTTATTAAATGTTGAACAATAACCTGAATCAAATGTAAACGCACAACAAACTAAATCGAACATTACACACAACGCATCTATACTGAAGTAAGAAGTAATCTGGGTTTCGACATAACACATATTAATCATGGTTTTGAAGAAACATCAATAGTGGTCACTATGGAACAACAATCCCAAGGAACGGAAATCACACTTGGAGATAAACCGTAGATAAATAGACAATAGTACCGATTTATAAATACACAACACTGTTACTCTGTAAACAAATAGTAATGGTAATCTGTAAGGAACAACAATGTTATATGATAATATCAACCTGTAAAGGAACGACAATGTGATATCAATTTAGAATGAACAGTATAACATTCCAGTTGCAAAGGATATCCTTACTATTCAAATATGAATGCAATATAATAGAGCCAATGCATGAAATAATAAGGAACAACAGATTACTGAACAAAGCAAATAAAAGAAATCAAATCACACACAGCTTGGAATTGGAAAATAATGGTACAGGAAGCAAGTGATCCACCAGGGCCAAGCCCTTAGCCTCCAGGGACACACTACTGTGATTACTCCAGAATCAAAGACGAAATGGCAACATAATTTAGGTATTAATCATCAAAACAGAGTTACAGTAATCCCTCTTTAAAAAGAGTCGATGTTCAAAGTTTGAGTTACAACAGTGGATTTCATAAAACAACAATAATCTACCCCCTCGGCTAGCAACGTTGTCCCTTTTTATAGCAGTTGGGTGTAAATACCAAAGATACAGATATCCTCTAGGGTAGTGATCCATCAGGATCAAAGGATCCCGAGGGATTCTCCATATCATTATTTCTTAGTTATCTCTTTGCTCCCTTGCGCTGATTTGGTATCTCATCTTTCTTTTCCTAGCTCATGCACTCCGATCTGGATTGCCTCATTTTGATGTGGTTCCCTACCAAAGGGACAACAGTTGATTTCATCTTGTCTTTTCCCTTGGAATGGTGATCTTCCATTTTCTTCATTTTCTGCATAAGAAAAGGTAATAATTAGTCATTTTATGTTACTCGCAAATCTCCTAAATTTTATCATAATCCTTCATCATATGTCCAATTCATAATGTAAAGAAGTTATGAGTTTAAAGGAAAAGATAACGAAATAGGTGGCAGTTACATACCTTCTCTAATGCTCAACACCATTAACGACAACACCTGAATCATAATGCCAACCTTTCGAATAAAAGCTTCTTCCTTGTCACCTTTCAGAATTAACTGTATCATTGAATTTTCACTTTCATTTTCATTCTATATTTATCCAATAATCTCCATTACTCCATTTCAGCGAACTTCCGAAGAAAAAAATGTTGGAAAAGATGGTGAAGAAGGGAAAAGCTACTACATATGAGAAATCAAATATGACACCATTTTTCTCCAATACCACCAGTAACAAAGATGGAGAAACCACATCATGGGAATCTATGTATAACATACTAGAAGAAGAGAAACCCAAGCCACTGGTAACAAAGGCAATAGTTGATGCTCAAGAATCATCTAACGCTTCTTACTTTGAAGCAACATGTTCATTTTTACATAGAATAGCAGCAAGACCTAAGATTTTTCCATACACAGATATGGTAAAATGGGTGATTGATGATGTAGATGTCTCAAACAGAACTTTCAGGAACCAATCACATGAGGTCATGGGGTCTTTCACACCAGAGAATTTGCGCCAGATGTACCAGCTACCAAAGCCTCAAAAGCTCTATAACAAATATTTCCTTGATCATTTCACCAAAGAGAACAAGGACCCATTGGACGTTATGCAGACCTAAAGGTCAAGCGGAGGCAAATTCAAACGGGGAAAATACAGTATGTTCCTGATTTCATCCCTCTCTGCCTCACATAATTTCGCAGTTGTAATAATGTATATATTATTTGGTAAAGCTGATAGTACCAAATTTTCTATAGAATGGCTTCCATTAATTGTCGCAGTAGTTAACGCAACAATTTTTAACTGGAGTCAAATTTTATCAGACAATTTATCAATGGCTATTAGGGAATATAGACGAAAGAGAAGTCTTTCCTCAAGAGTTTTCCTCCTTTTTATATGAGTGCTTATGTTATGGACATCATTTGTTTTTTTCTCAATTTCCAAACATGGGTTGGAAGTGGAATATACAGAACCCTCTCCCATCCATGTATACCATAAAATATTGTGGGAATCCCAATTCCATCCCCATTTTTACAAAAGTTGTTAAGGTATTGTGCTGCCTATTCATAAAACCATTTTTGATAAAAGGACCCCTAGTTTTTCTAAAGAAGCCAAGGTAGATATCTTGTCAGTTGCAAGATGGTTAGGTGAAGAAATTTTCACTTATATTAGAGTTTTTGGGAGCATTGTTTCTCCACATGTCCTCCCATATTATGTTCCAGAGAAGCTATTGGCCAGAGAGATAGCCTACTAGGCATCAGGGGAGGGCGGTTTAACCAAGGGCCTGAGGGAATAGGAGAAAGCCATTTGGCAAGCCTTCCCATTACAATGTGGTTCTTTCACACTACATGACTATGGTCACATATTAAAAGAAGCAGATAATATTATGTCTCTGAAATTGGCCATAGTTCCAAGGGGACAATATGACCCAAATCAAGTTGCTAAAAACTTTACCACTATGGTTAAAGTCAAACAATTTACTCATGAAGAGAATGCCTTTGATGAACTCTTTCAAGGAGCTAAAACATTCACACAGGTCCTACATTCAACATCATTACAGTTAATCCCAGATGATATTAATTATCTTCATGTGTATAGGAATAAAAGATTGTTGAAGGTCTCATTGGGCCTATTACAAATTGAACCAATAAGATAACCGACTCCTAACATAAGCCTAGAGGGAAGTTCAAAGGAAAATTTTGATGAAAAAATGAAAGAGAAGTCGACTCACGAGTCAGAGCAGTTAGAAAAACAATCTCAAAAAGGAAAAGGTAGCCCTAATAAATATTTTGAGAAAGATACAGGATGAAATACTGAGGAAATGGTTGAACAAGCCTCAGCCAAGAAGCAGACAGATGTCGGTTCCACTTTAGCTTAATCAAGGAAGGTTACAGTCACTGACCTTGACAAGGAATGGGAGAAATTCAATAAGAAGCTCCAAACATGCAAAAATCTTGAAGAAACATCTGAACTGCAAACCCCCAAACAAACTCATCATAAAGTAAATCCAGAGACAACAGAGCAAGGGGTTACAGACACTCAAGATATTGAGGTTATTCCTGCTTTTCCTACTTCTAAAATTATCTTGAAAATTGAATAGATACCTCCATTAGATATATTCTACAGTCCTACTCATAAGGTTGTAGACAAAAGACAACAAAAGAAGAGGAAATTAGACACCACCGTTGTTGCAACTCTAGAGAACAAATCCATGGATGTTGTGTGGAAGGACACTCCTGTTGACCCATCATAAAATCTTATGGTGCTATCACAGTTTGTAGGAGTGTATGCCACAACGACCATTGATAAAGTAACAGATGTTTGACTGCTACTAAAATAAAAAGAACAGAAAATTCTTTTACTTGAACAACAATTAAATCAAGAAAAAACTAATCAACAAGTAGAACAACGTGTAGCTTAGCTTCAAAGGGAATTCGAGAAAATGAGGTTACAACACAAAGCCAACTTATCAAAAAAGGAATCACAGATTCGTCAAATGCAAGCCATTATGGATAGATTTAAAGATAACCCTCAAACTAACGAGTTCATCAAAGAAACAATCAAACTAAATTCCCTATTAATACAACAAGAAGAAATGTTTTGCCAGAAAATATCACAGATTAATCCTTACTATGAGACAAGTGATAAATTGATAAACCAAGTGATTGATATGAGGTTTGAATATGAAGAAATCCATAAAAATATTTCTGAATTTATTACCTAGCAGGAGTTTGATGAGGGAAGAAAATTTGTCCTACCAAAAATAGAAGAATCCCACAGACATTATGTTTACATATTGGCATACACGATTAAAACATGCAGAAAGGGCGAAAATGACAATAGTAGGTGCAACAAGCAATATAATAGAAGTCGTTAACGAAAACTTCCACAGTGCCAACCTTGTCAAATAGTGCATACCAAGGTTTCTCTCAAATATCAAAAAATTGGAACAACAGTGGAAACAAATAGCGCAGGCCAAGGAAGAATCAATTAAACATCTGACAAAACTAGATTGGGAGACATACTAGAAGTATCTAGCAAAACCACATAGCCAGTGGATGACTCTGCGATGTTTAACTACCTTTGCACAAAAGATGGTGCTAACCTTGTTAGATGCCATATTTGTTGGACAGTTAAAATCCACAATCAGCGTGCTGCCTCATCTCAAACCAATGATCGACATTTGCAATCTCAAAGATCAAGTTAGCCGACTAAGTTAGTTCAAGTTGAAAAGAACTTGTCCTTAATTTAATTCTATTTTTAGTTTTATTTTTTCCCACTCTAAGGAAGGTTGTTTGAAACCTCCTCGATTATTTTTGTAATAATCTATTTTTGAGGCATGTATTTTAGTATTTAAACCCCTCCCATGCATTTATAGAAGGGCCCAAAATTTTATCAAAAACACTTTTCACGACATTACACTTTTGTATTTTTGGGAAGGTTTTGATGAAATTAATGGAACATGATCTATTTTTATTTGAATATCGAGCATGCTCTAGTGAAATTACACTTCTGCACTCTTAAAGTGTATTTGATTGAATGAAATTGGATCAATATTGCTGAGCTCATGAGCAGAACCTTTTATATATGGTACTTCTATCGTATGATTGTGTTTTATTTATGCATTAGCAATACTCTTTGTAGATCACATACTTTATTTTATTCTTGGGTATATTTATAGTCAGATAATGTTAGATTAAGATGTTTGCATGTGTTTGTTATTTAGATTTGATTATACTTAGTTGAATCATTCTCTATTATATCTTATATCATCCAAACAAAATTATCAAATCAATCCTCTCTCAGAAACAGGTCCCATCATCCCCAATCGGAGCCACTATATCAAACAGAAAAGGAGTTGCTTTTAAAGTCCATAACGGGTGGTTATCCCCCATGTCGTCACAATGAATTTCAAGGATTCAACAGGAGAAAAGATCTAGGGGATAAAAAAATATGCTCAAAAATCAAAATGTTCAAAATTACTCGAAAACTATAACAAATTGTAGATCTCATTGTTCTGATTCTAATGGTGCTTGAATCGCCTAAATTTGACAATGTATGTGAAAGCTATCACATTTTGAAGTTTTTGGCAAATAACTAAAAAGTCAACTTACATAGTTAAATGGGGTGTTGACTGGGCATGTCGTACAATGACATGGAACTGATATCAGTAGGCTGATTGGGCATGTACGATGGTTAGATGAGCCAATCTCCTATTCACATATGGTAGGTCATATAGGGCAATTTGGCCAGATTTCATTGGTTGGTGAGTTTTGTGGTTGACCAATTGGGAGGTGCCACATGGCCCAATGGGAGGGCACCTCGTGGCCCTTCGGATTCATGCCAAAAGTTGGTTGGGTCAACTGACAGACCCCACTGGATTGAAACCCACGACCTCACCGTCACAAACCAACCATCGAATAATTATGCCATCAATGTTTCTTGTTTAATATAGTTGGTGGTTATATTTAAATTTGAATGGTTTGGCGATTGGGGGGAGAGGGCGGGGCACGTGGCCCTAGCCTTGAGTCACGTTTTGACCACATGTATGAGAGCCTGGTGGAGAAGGCAGGCTGTGAGACACCTGGCCCATGCCTAGCCCAAGGTTTTATCACTAAACATGTGATCATCAGAAGAGCATCGGAGGGCCAATGTGTGGTGCCCAACCCATGGTTTTCACAACTACCATATGACTAAAGGAAGGGAGCCAGAAGGCGTGTGGCCTTTGGCCGATAGCCCTGGCTATATTATTGCCATATGATCAAAACTAAGGGTGGAGTTTGGGTGCAGGTGCCTAGTTAACAGTCCGATGTTTGGCAACATTTGTGGCAGAATTAGCGTCATCCCTATGTGAAATTGTTGCTTGGAAGATATGCCAAAGGAGGAAATGTTTTCAGTTTTGCCAGTTTGGTGAATTTACAGGACAAATAACAGAGAAATGGAGAAGGAGGCCTAAATTGGCACATTTTCAGCCTTTTTGAGCCCAAGAAGAACCTACAAACGGGTTTTTTGGCATTTTGGACACAATGGCGGCATTATTTTCGTGATTTGAGCATTGTATGTGATGTAATTGACATTTTGAGCATATAATATAAAGGGCCAACATTGGAAAGTGGACCCAGAGACGTAACCTAGGAGGGGTGGACTTCGTCATCAAATTCTTGTTTGTGTGTTGCTGCATATTGTCTATTTTTCTCTGGTTATATCTACAAAACTTAACTAAAGTTATTAAGTTTTTGTGTTTTTGCAAATTTGATCCATTGCCCACAAGACATAAACTAGCTTGGAAACTTTTTCAAGAAACCTTCAATTTTAAATTTCAAATCATGGCAAGCCTTGCCAATGGGTTGTACATTATACAAGGGAACATGGCAAAAGACACAATTTCCCCCTTCCTCATTCTTAACAAAACAATATGTTTTTTACATTGACCTTGTCATATTTGAGGTTGAAAAACTTTATGAAATTAAACTTAGTCATAGTAGTCATAGTAGCTAATGCATAGTATGGTGATTTAGGAGCCAACATACATATTGAATGGAAGAATGAACTTTCCAACTATGTGTTGCAAGTTTTATGGCCAATTATTCACTAATTTCTAAGCTATATTTGATCTATTTTAGGTGATATAGGAGCCAACCCATATTTTAGATGGAAGAATGGAAAATTGGATTTTTTTTAATTTTTTTATTTCTTTTTTAATGGTGATATAAGATTCAACCCACGTGTTGGAGGAAAAATGGAAAAATGAATTTTCCAATTGATGTAGGAGCCAACCCACATATTGGATGGAAAAATAGAAGAATGAAAATTGTCTAATTGATGTAGGAGGCAACTCAGATATTGGATGGAAAAATAGAAAAATGAATTGTCCAATTGATGTAGGAGCCAACTCACATATTAGATGGAAAAATGACTATTCAATTGTGGATTGTGCAAGGCCTTTACGTTTTTTGGAACAATTTTGACTCCCCACAAGTGACTCGTACCCTTAACCACTCTCCTCGAATCTTGAATTTCAGACCTAGTAAAATCTAAACCCTACAAAAACCAACCTTATAAATGTCTTAAATACCAATGCAACCATATAAATTATAAGGTTGGTAAATACTAATATGCATCAATTCATGATAAGCATCAAAACACTTACCCCAAGATACATCTCGCATTGCTCAAATTAAAAAAAATCATAAAATTTAACTAGTATAGATGGATGTTAACTCCACATGTATGAAGGGCTAAGAGAATGAAGTTAAGATGGATCTAGGATTATATATATATATATATATATATATATAATATATATATATATACTATATATATATATATATAGTATATATATATATATATATATATATATATATATATATACTAGTAAATCATGGGTTGTCAAAACTTGGATCCACAAAAAATTGACTATTTTATATCAATTTTATTTTAATTATTCTATTTAATTTTATTATTTTATTTTTATGTAATAATATCCAGTCAAAATGTTTTCAAATGTTTGACTCAATTATTATCATTATTATTATTTATCAAAAAAATTAATATATGACTTAAACAATATTCTTCATCATGGATATTTACCCACACTTTACCATGGAAATTCTTAGCCTCCAAATAATTTTTGTTACAATACCATGGGTCAATATCTTGAGTTATCAATACCACATACCCAATATGGCACCAACTGATATGACATGTTTTAATTAATCAATTTAGAATAAATTAATTAAAGAATCTTAACTTTTGATTTGTGAATATTATTATGAATTTTCCAACATATTTTGTATGGTAGTGATGTTGTAATGTAATGTAATGTTTAATATTTTGATTAAGTCAAATTACATAAAAATAAAAACAAATTAAATAAAAATATTAATGTAATGTAAACTAAACTTTTAATTCCGTCAAAATAAATTAAAATAAAAAATAACCCTATAAAATAATAATAATAATAATGGCTTATGGTATTGATCATGGTATTGAGAAAGCATGGTATTGATCCATGGTATTCGTATGGAATGTATTGAGAAAGCATGGTATTGATCCCTTGCAATTTATCCACCCTTCTTTCCTTACTATGCTTTCATACTCTGTCGCACCTGCCTTCCGTCCCATCCTCCTTACGTTGTCGTCCTTCCCACCTCTCCTCTTCCCAACATTCCTCATGCCACTTCGCCCCTCTAACATCCCTCATGGTCTGCAATACCTCTCCACATTTTGTACTATAATCATGTGAGCCGCAGTAACCAATCCTCGCGTCTCCTAGCTTCTGACATAGCCATTACTTTTGTTCACCCACTCTATCACCCCGATCAGGGGTATATCAATTTTATTTTAATTATTCATTTTATTTTATTTTTATGTAATTTCATCGAACCAAAATGTTTTCAAATGTTTGGCTCAATTACCATCATTATTATTATTTATAAAAAAAATTAATATATGACTTAAACAATATTCTTGATCATGGATATTTACACACACTATACAATGGAAATTCTTAGCCTCCAAATAATTTTTGTTACGATACCATTGGTCAATATCTTGAGTTAGCAATAACACTGATCCGAATTGGATCCTTGAAAATTATCAGAGTTCTATGACTGTTTCAAATTATGATAGAATACAAAATCTTGTAAACAATGAGCTATCAGGAAATAACCTCTGAATAATGGTAATTTGCAGCCAGCACAGAGCAATGAGGACCTTCAGTCAAAGTGCGCTAAATGTTGGCCCATGGGGACTGTGCATGGCACAAAAATGGAAGTTGGGAGGCTCAAACCCAGAAACGGAGGTTGTTTCTGATGCGCAATTAGTGCATCGCAGGAAAAAACCCCTCGAGAAGGAAAGATCTCGAGCACACGGTCACAAGGGAAACCAAGAAACCATGGGAAAAGTACTAAAACAATAGGCAGGTCGTGCACTCCAAAACTAGTGGAATATTGAAGGCATTTCAGGCGGTAAGCGGGTTTTTCAGAGGACCAGGCGATTCCATACATTGAATGACACGTGTCCGGTGGATGAGAGAGAAACCCGCTCTCATCATGGGCTAACAGTCAAGCAAGTCACCCGTGCAATAAAAGTAATGACCGTAGGATCTGGAGGCCCCAGATCAAACGGTGGAGATCGCATCCAATGGGAGACTAGATTTGGCGAAAGAATAAGCTAAGGCATATAAAGGTTTGAAGTTTGATTTGACCACTGAGCTGGTGGATGAATCATTTCGCAGAATAACCAAAGTAACCAACCATTCGAGGGAGAGATGGCACTCAGTTCGTGAAAGGACAAGTGGCCACCTCTCTGTGAAACATTACACAGTGATGATGACACAGAAGCAGGGAATTCCAAGCTGACAGAGGCAGGCGATCATAAGGGCTGGAAGAGGAATCAAACAGTCAAGGGACGGATTGGCTTTAAGTCACGAATAGACAAGGAGACAGAGGAGACAGAATAGAGAGTGAAGCAAGAAGCAAAGAACAAAGAAGTCGAGCTGACTTACAGAGCTAAGGCAACATCGAACAGACAGAACTGAGAAGGCTTGAGAGGTTCAAGCAATTCCTGTGAGGATATCTGTCAGGAACTGAATACCTAATTGGAGTCATCCCATTAAGATTAGTTGAGGTTAAGCCTTGGTAAGGGGGAGTCTGTGTACTCTAGTGGCTTGGGGAATCCAAGTACCACCCTACTAAGCATCATCTGTTGTAGGAGACTCAAATTGAGCTCCTCATTGTAAAAACTCTGCTCAAATATACAATAAAAAAAAGGCCGCCCCTGAAAGTTGGACCAGGAGACGTAGCCCAGGAGGATTGGGTGAACTCCTTATTAAATTATTGTGTTTTTCATTCGCTTGTTGTGTTTCTCTTACTGTTTTCTAGTGTCTATTCATTTTGCAATCTTATCAATTCGTTGCCTAAGATAATATAGACACACACACCAGCACATGAGTCTGTAATACCTACATTAATTTATTGAGATCATTCATAAGTGACTTCAGATCAAGTGGTATTAGAGCTATAGGCTATTAAGGTTAGACAAGCTTGTGTTGGATTTAGCTGTTGAATGTTAACTGGATCAAAGCTCAAATTAGGAGAAGGAGAGTTGGTCGAAATAATCCTGAAATTGGAAGAGTCTATCCTCAGAAGACAATGTCGAAGGAAGGTTTTGTGGGGCCAGACCCTTAATTTATAGATAGTTTCCTGGCCATAAGGTCCATGGTAGAAGAAATGTATAAGGACTTTAGAAAACATAAAGATGAAGATGCATCAGGCTCCAAACAAGATAAAGGAGAAGAAGAGTATCTCCTCCATGACCACTCAAAAGGCAAAGGGAAAGAAGAAAGCATTCTCACACCTCCTAATAGCCCTGAACACAAAAAGAAGACATCTTTGATTAAACTAGACGTTAAATTTGATTTACCAATATATGATGGAGAATTGAATGCAGAAAAGTTGGACAATTAGATTAGATAAATTGATGTTTATTACAGAGTGCAAAGTATTGATTCAAACAAGAGCAAGATTTAGCTGGCCAACCTACGCCTTGGAGGCACTGCCTTGGTTTGGTGGGAAGGTAGGACCCAAGTTGACATGAAGAGACATGGTAATACTATTTTTGTCTGGAGTGAATTTGTTTCTATAATCAAAAAGTAGTTCTATCCAATGGCCTACATGTAGCAAGCCATGATGAGCTGGCAAACTCTTCGACAACTTAAAGGGAAAAGTGTACAAGGTTACACCCAAGAATTTAGGAAGAGAACATTGATTCTAGGAATCTCCTTAGACTCACATGAGACTCTGTTGAAGTACATCAATGGTCTACACAGCTACATGAGGCACACTATCCTCATGTTTAATCCCACTAGTATAGATGAGGTATCTATTCAAGCTATGCATCTAGAAGCTAGAGGAAAGAATGGAAACCTGGAAGTTGGGGGATCATCCCAACCCACTACAAATAAGAATAAGGAGAAAAAAAATAGAAATGGAAAGAAAAGAAGGCCAACACTGCAGGGAAAAGCAAGTCTTCATGCACTCACTGTAAGAAGGATGGGCATGATGATGAGCACTGTTGGATTCTACATTTGAAGCTGAGACCTAAGAAGTTCAAGGGCAAGAAGAAGATTATTTCTACAGTTATTCAAAAATATTTGGGGTCGAACTCAAGAGATGAAACAACCATTGCAACCACAGGTATAAAAGGTAAGAATTCTAAAGCATCTACTAGTAATTCTGCACAATCTACTATTGATGAAGAAAATGAGAGAAAAAGACATGAGCTTTTCCATATTTGAGTTATTCCCAAACATCAAAAGATTGATACTTTGTTTGATAGTGGCTCACAAGTAAATTTAATTTCTGAAGCAATTGTAAAGAAGTTGGGATTAGTAACTACACCTCACAAGAAACCATACCCATTAGGATGGTTAAATGATAAAACACAACTACAAGTGACTAGACAATGCAAACTCAAGTTTTCTTTTGGGTCAGCATTTGTAGATGAGGTTGAGTTAGACATAATTCCTTTGGATATATGTGGAATTGTTTTAGGAATTCCTTACTTGTATGACAGAAAAGCTATTTTCTATAGAGCTGAGAACAAGTATCTACTCATTAAAGATGGAATCGAATACTTTGCAAGAGCTCATAGGCTCAAGAATAATTATACTCTCATAAACTAAGGGAAGATGAAGCGAATTATAAATTCATGCAAACAATTTTTATTGATGGTTGTAAAGGAAAAGAAACCTAATAAAACCAATGTATTTGAGGGTTGTGATGCTAAATAGCAAGCTAATTTAGAAAAAGTTGTTTTAGAGTCTGATATCTTGTTTCAAGAACCTAAAGGACTGCCACCCAAAACGGAAATAGTGCATGATATTAATTTGAAGCAAGATGCTCCATTGCCTAACATTGGAATGTATAGGTTGTCCACTTTAGAGAATGCAGAAATCAAGAAGCAGGTGTAGGAGTTGCTCGAGAAGAGGTTCATCAGACCTAGCACATCACCATGTGGGTCTCCAATCATTTTGGTGGTAAAGAAAGATGGCTCGTGGAGAATGTGCATTTATTACCGAGTGCTGAATAAGATAACAATAAAAAATTGTTATCCCCTTCCTCGCATAGATGATCTATTAGATTAATTGAAAGAAGCTATTTATTTTTCCAAGTTAGACCTATATAGTGGATATCATCAGGTCATAGTTGCAGAACGGGATGCATGGAGGACTGCTTTAAAAAAAAACAGGGATTGAATGAGTGGTTGGCTATGCCTTTTGGCTTAACTAATGCTCCTACTACTTTCATGAGAATAATGAATGATGTACTCAGACCTTTTCTTGATGATTTTGTTATTGTATATCTAGATGACATTCTGATTTTTAGCAAAACATGGAAAGAACATTTAAATCATGTTAAGCAGACACTAGATGTTTTGAAAAGAGAAAAACTTTATGTTAAACTCTCAAAATGTGAATTTGGCAAAACATCTTTGAATTATTTGGGACATATAGTAGGGGGTGGTGAATTGAAGACAGATCCCTCTAAGGTGGCAATCATTGTAAAGTGGCCTAAATCAAAATCTGCTACAGAAATTAGGAGCTTCTTAAGAGCAACACAATATTGGAGAAAGTTCATTTCTAACTTTTCCTTAATTGCAGCTCCCTTACATGCTTTAACAGGATTGAACAAGGTGTTTTAGTGGGGAGGAAAACAACAAAAAGCCTTTGACACCTTGAAAGAAAAGATTAGTACAACACCAATACTAGCACTGCCTAATCTTCAAACACCCTTTGAGATCCAAATGAATGCCAGTGACTATGTTGACACAACACGGTAGACCCATATGTTATCACGCTGAGACATTTAATTCTGAGACATTAGTACAGAGTGTGAAAAAGTGGAAACATTACTTAATGGGCAAAGAGACAGTAATACATATTGATCATCAACCACTTCAATATCTGCACTCCCAACCTAAGTTGCAGCAATCAAGACACTATAGATGGAAGGGTTTTCTACAACATTTTCATTTAGTCATCAGATATAAAAAGGGCATACACAATAAAGTTGTATATATGTTATCTAGACCCATTATAAGTGCATCTACTATACTTAAGCATAATTATGTGTTACATGAAAGCTACATTGAACAATATGCTTACGATATAGACTTTAAAGATGTATATGCAACTTTAAGTCAAGGAAAATGAGTAGAAGAATTGGATAATCATGTTAAGGACCAACTCCTATATCATTGTGGGAAGCTATGCATTCCACAAACTAAAAAAGTAAAGATAATTTGAGAAGCACACACTTCTCTAATATCAGGTCACTTTGGGGCAAGTAAAACAATTGCACAACTGCAAAGATTTTGTTATTAGCAAAAAATGAACAAGACAGTTTCTAGAGATGTAAGAGGGTGTACTATGTGTGCTAAAGGCAAGCCCAACAATAGAAAACTAGATTTGTACACTCCATTACCAACTCCTTCTCATCCTTGGGAAAGTGTTTACATGGATTTTGTTGGAGGATTGCCTAAATCTAGGAAAGTTCATGATTATCTAAATGTTGTTTTCGATAGGTTTAGAAAAATGTGTATTTTGATACCTTGTAATAAACAGATTATAGCTGAACAGACTGCAAAACTATTCTTTCAACATGTGTGGGTTGTTTTTGTATTACCCACTTCCATTATATCTGATCAAGACACCCGATTTGTGGGAAAGTTTTGGTCAAGTCTGTGGGAATTGATGGACACCAAACTAAAGAAAGGCATAGCTTTCCATCCACAAACTGATGGCCAGACAGAGGTAGTCAATAGGATAGTGATCCAGTTACTTAGGGGATATTGCAGTAATCATCCTAAGCTTTGGGATGAACATTTGTGTTATGTGCAGCACACTTACAACCGAGCCAAACATTCTTCTACACAGAGATCTCCTTTTGAGACTTGTTTTGGTTTCACACCAAGGTCTCCCTTGGATTTTGTCTTTGGTAAGGACACAATAGTTGAGGGACATAGCGATGTGGATAGGGAAACTAGGTTCATTGAACAAATTCAAGAGATCCACCAGGCAATACAGGAACAACTAGAAAAGAACTAGGCCAAATACAAGGCAAGGCATGAAAAGCACCGGATGGAGCATAGTTTCCAAGTTGGTGATCAAGTCTGGTTGTATATCAGTAAGGACAAGATGCAAGGGGAAGGTAAAAAGCTAAAGCCTATCAGGTATGGACCTTTTAAGATATTTGAGAATATTGGTGAGAATGCTTTTCGCCTTGATCTACTAGCTTACATGCACATCTACTCAATCATAAATGCAGATAGCTTGAGATTATTTGAACCTTCACTTATTGAGGATCCTGAAGAGCAGAGTCAATTGCCTTCTATCGATGACCTGCTACCTGAATATCTTAATGAATTGCAGGAAGACATAGTTCTAGACAGGAAGGTGAGAACGACGCGCAGGGGAGATGTTGAGTACCTCAGAATTGGACTCTGGGGTTCAAATCCGAGCAGTGCAAAATGGATAGAGATTGGACAGGTGAGAAAGTTGTATCCTCACTTAGTCGATGCTTAAAAACCAACTTTTGATGGTCCAAAAGCTTTCTCAATGGGAAGGTCGTGATCCGAATTGGATCCTTGAAAATTATTAAAGTTCTATGACTGTTTCAAATTATGACAAACTTCAAAATCTTGTAAACAATGAGCTATCAAGAAATAACGTTTGAATAATGGTAATTTGCAGCTAGCATGGAGCAATGAGGACCTTCGGTTAAAGTATGTTGACCGTTGGCCCATGGGGACTATGCATGGTGCAAAAATGGCAGTTGGGAGGCTAAAACCCAGAAACGAAGGTTGTTTTTGATGCGCAATTAGCGCAAACGTAGGACAAAACCCCTCGAGAAGGAAAGGCCTCGAGCACACGGTCACAAGGGAAATCAGGAAACCATGGGAAAAGTGCTAAAATGACAAGTGGGTCCCACGCTCCAAAACCGGCAGAATATCGGAGGCATTTCGGGCAGTAAGCAGGTTTTTCAGGGGACCAAGTGATTCCATACATTGAATGACGTGTCTCTAGCAGATGAGAGAGAAAACTGCTCTCATCATGAGCTAATGGTCGAGCAAGTCACACGTGCGATAAAAGTGATGACCGAGGATCTGGAGGCCCCAAATCAAATGGCAGAGATCGCACTCGATGGGAGACCGGATTTGACAGAAGAATAAACTGAGGCATATAAGAAATCAAATATGATACCACCTGCAACAAAGATGGAGAAACCACATCATGGGCAACTATGTATAACATACTTGAAGAAGAGAAACCAAAACCACTGGTAACAAAGGCAATAGTTGATGCCCAAGAATCATCTGATGCTTCTTAATTTGAAGCAACATGCTCATTTTTACATAAAATAGCAGCAAGATCTAAGATTTTTCTATACACATATATGGTAAAATGGGTGATTGATGATGTAGATGTCTCAGACAGAACTTTCAGGAATCGAGCACATGACGTCATGGGGTCTTTCACACTAGACAATCTGCGCCAGATGTACCAACTACTAGAACCTCAAAAGCTCTATAAAAAATATTTCCTTGAGCATTTCACCAAAGAGAATGAGGACCCGTTGGACGTTACATAAACTTGGAGGTCTGGTGAAGGAAAATTCAAACAGGACAAATCTAGTATGTACCTGATTACATCCCTCTATTCCCCATATAATTTTGCAACTATGATGATGTGTAGAATATTTCGTAAAGTTGATAGTACTAAATTTTCTATAGAATGGCTTCCATTCATTGATGCAGTAGTTAGCGCAACAATTATGAATTGGAGTCATATTTTACCTGACAATTTAGCAATGGTTATTAGGAAATATAGACAAAAGAGAAGTGTTTCCTCAATAATTTTTCCTCCTTTTTATATGAGTGCTTATGTTATGGACGCCATTTGTTTTTGTTCTCAATTTCCAAACATGGGTTGGAAGTGGATTGTACAGAACCCTCTCCCCATCCATGTATACCATAAAATCTTGTGGGAATCCCAATTCCATCCCCATTTTTACAAAATCTGTCAGGGTATTATTCTCCCTATTCATAAAACAATTTTTTTGATAGAATGACCCCTAGGTTTTCTGAAGAATCCAAGATAGACATATTTCTTGTTGCACGATGGTTCAATGAAGAAACACTCACTTATATCAGTGTTTTTTGGAGCATTATTTCTCCACATTTCCTCCTATATTATGTTCGGGACAAGCTATTGTCCAGAGAGATAGCCTACCAGACAACAAGGGAGGGCAGTTTATCCAAAGGCCTAAGTGAACAAAAGAAAGCCATTTGGCTAGCCTTCCCATTATAATGTGGTGCTTTCACACTACATGACTATGGGCATGCAGTAAGAGAAGCATAGATTATTATGTCTCTGAAATTGGCCACAGTTCGAGGGAGACAATATGACCCGAATCAAGTTGCTAAGGACTTTACCACTATGGTTAAAGTCAAATAGTTTACTCATGAAGAGGATTCCTTTGATGAACTCTTTCAAGGAGCTAAATCATTTGCACAGGTCCTACATTCAGCATCATTATAGTTAATTCTATATGATATTAATGCTTTTCATGTGTATAAGAATAAAAGATTGTTGAAAGTCCCATTAGACCTTGTTGGAGAGGTAAATCCCCTCTACGGATAGAGGCGATCCCTACTAGCCCAGAACGGGTCTAGCAACAATCAAATAATGCTATCACGTAAGTTCCTAATTGCAAATAAAAGGTAGGTGATGAAAACCTACTTGAGATCCAATGCTTTAGTTTGTAGAAGAGACGTCGCCCACATTCCTTTGCCTTGGCCAGTCAGGATCCTCCATTATCCACGTGAATGGACACCTGCACACAAAGAGAACAACACAAACACAAGCGTGAAATCTAATATATGCAATTATACATCAGTCACGAAGGATATAATTCAACATCAACCATTACAAGTAGAACAAGAATGGAACCATAATGATAGTCATCTATTATTAATAATCAACAAAGGAGAATACAACCAGTGTCCTGACGTCAAGTCCTCCTTTGGCTGGGTGCTCAGCTACACAAGTCAAAAGCTTGAAGGGGTGAGGGACAAGCTCTCTCTCTCTTAAGTGACAAAGTCTCCTTACTTAGGTAAAGCCTTATGGATACAAAGAAGGCTCTTGCAACTCCAATCTTTTGATATCTTCCTTTCAGCACAAGTATTGCCACTAGAGTGAGAACTAGCTTGCTCAAGCCATAGAGACAAGCTTTTATAGAGGAAAAGGAAGAGATAAGGTCAATCACAACAATAATGGATTTGGCTTCATCACTTGGAAACTTCCATGGAGTGGTGGCAAACTACTTCCCATCCAAGGAGATTCGAAGGCAAACCATCCTCACTTAACTTGGAGTCAGTTGGTGAATGAGTTGGAGAGAACCTTCGGAGGTTTGATTAGTTCAAAACTTTGCCCAAAATGGTTGGCGCGATTGCGACTTTGGGACAGAGTGCTAATGGCGTGCCCTTTCAATAGGATTTTCCCCATTGGCGCGGGCATAACACAAGGGACCAACGCTAATGTAAAAAGGGTTGTTTTTAAGGGTAAAGAGCAGGAAATGTCTTAAGGGCATATGAAGCTCATGTTTAGAGGTGAATAATGCAAGTGGTTTCAAGTCTTGTCACTTCTCACAAGTCTTGGAATTTGTTCTCCAAGGTGCAGGAGAGGGGTAATAGGGACGGTGAAAAACGGTGACAAATTACTATGTAATAATGGGAAGCAAGGGTGAAGATTAAATTCATAAAGCAGACAGGGAACCTTCAGACATATCAGCGGGAGTTTGCAAGTGCGGTCCTTGAACTTCCTGACATGGCGGAGAGGGACAAGGTATTTAACTTCATTATTGGGTTGAAGCCTTGGGCTCGCAATGAGGTGAAGAGACAAAGGATTAGAACGCTTGAAGAAGCTTTTGCTGCTGTGGACAGGTTGGTGGAGCATTATGATGAGACTTCTGATGATAGGAAGAAGAAGTTTGACAAGCCGAAAGATAAGAAGGAAGATGATGCTTCGAAATGGGATGATAGTTCGAAGACGAAGAAGGTCTTGAAGTGTTGGATATGGGCTGGACCACATACGGTGAAGAATTTTCCTTCTAAACCGAAAGTTGCTGCTATAGCACAATCTAATGTGAAAGAGGAAGGTGCTTCTGTGGGGATGATGCAGATACTTGGAGCTACTGCTGCTACAGAGGTGATCTCTCAGAAGGATCCTGAGAGGAATAAGTTGGAGTACGTTCGGATGAAGGTTGGAGGTGCTGATATACTCACTATGGTAGATAGCGGGGCTTCTCACAACTTCATGGGTGAAGATACTGCGAGAAGGATTGGGCTGAAATATTTACCTATCAAGGCACATATGAAGACAGTGAATTCTCCTCTGGATGAAGTTCTTGGTGTAGCTGAACAGGTGGAAACAACACTTGGTGAATGGACCGGGAAGGCAAACTTCACTATAGTGCGGATCGATGACTATGAGGTTGTGCTGGGGATGGAATTTATGAAACAATATGATGCTATGATTGTTCCACATTTGAATAAGCTGTACATTTATGATGGAATGGAAGATGTACCCATTGGTGTGCCTACTTTTGGTGTGACTAGGCCTGATTGTAAATTGGCGGTGATGCAAATGGGGGATGAGAAGAGATTGGGTGACATGAGTAAGCGGTTGTCCATGGTTGAGACAAAGCTTACCAAGCAGTCATTGGTCATCAAAATACTTTCAGATAGTATCTTGGACTTGAAAATAAGGCTAGAAGTGGTTGAGGATGAGGATGATGATGAGGAGTTATATGTGAGGTCGGATGTTCGAGAGGAGGACCGGGTCACTTATCTACAAAGGATGGAGATTGAGGATCCTGATATATGGATTGAAATGATTAGTGAGGGTGAGCCTTCTGGCTCTAACCCCTCCACATCTTCTTATATGAACAAGAAGATGGGGCTCATTGTTAGCTACTCATGGCAGTGAGTCCTTAAAGCAGTTGAGCAGGTATGATGGTGCAGGGATGGCTTGGCATCAAGCATCATGACATGTTGCAGATGGGACGAGGGCTACTTCATGGACCTGGACATGGTTTATTCTTGATGATTTTAGGGTGTGGCAGATGTTTTGAGTAACAACTGATGGTGACATGAGGATGTTCACTCTCATTGTTTGAGCGTGATAGTTGGACTGATCACCCGACTAGTTCAGACATGGGGTCGCGAAGTGTACAGAGGTATGTTGAAATTATGTTCAAGTATCATGGCAGAAGTTCACATGGGACACATGATGGAGAGGAGGTGTTCATATGGAGCACTTGACAGTTTATTGGGATGAGGTGTTGGCACATGGTTGAGGTGTGTTAGCACTTGTTGATGTATTATGGATAGTTTTGCACATGATGGAGTTGGTGAGATGATGGAGTTGACACATTGTTGCAGTAGGCATGTAGCTTGAGTTAGAGGGATCAGCCTTCCATGGTGGAGAGTAGCATGGAGATATTGTGGCAGGTGGTCGATGGTCATGGACATCTGATATATGACATACTTTGGTATGGACTATCTTAGTGACAGTTGGTTGCTGAGATGAGACATGGTGGAGATGGAGTCCTACATATGTTGCAGGGATGTTTGCCATATGTGGAGGAGTTGACATCATGGATTGATACTTGGAGGATGGTATGTTGTCGAGGACGGCAATGACTTCAGGTGGAGGAGGATGTAATGCCGTGTTGATTGTGCGACGGGCGGGCGCCGGGCGACCGGGCACACGTGCACGATGGGCATACGATGGTGCAACGGGCGGGTGCGACCAACCGAACGAGTGACAGAAGTGCGGAGGAAATGCGACGAAACAATGCGACGAAAGAAGTGCGACTTTACGACACTTGACAAATAGCGTGGAAACGATGGCGGTTTATACCCGATGTGCGTGGGCATGTACAAGGGGTTGGCTGACTGTTCCATGGGAAAACATTGGGGTGTGTAAGCCACACGTTAGGGCGCCGGCTGGGTAGCCACCACCTTTATTACCATGCGTATATATTGGTTACGCTTGGCATCCATTTGGAAAACAATCGAACTCACTCATCTTCACAAAAACAAGGAGAAGTGCGCAGATTGGGAGAGAAGTGTGCATAGCTCATGCGCATGACTTGGGTATTGCGCAGTTTGGTATTCTTGTTGAAGGTTGGCAAGGTGTGACGGGTGAAGCGTTGATTGCAGATTTGTACAGGGCTTGAGGAGGAGGTCTTGGTGTCTCGGGTGAGCAACCTCATACCCTGCAAGATTGGCACAAATGTTGTAAAGGCAGGTTTATGCCTCGGTTGTAAAAATTGGCTAAGTATAGACTTGGAGTTTGCGTAGTATACTTGAAGATTGTATTATTGAAAGACTGATATAATATATTGTTGGGCAGACTTGTTCGAGAGTTGCCCCTCCCCTTTATATCATGCAATTGTTGTTCTCTTTTATAATTGCTGTTGATAATGAATAAAGTATGGGTGTTCATTGATATAAAGGATAACTAATATATACTTGGTTGAGAAGCACAAACTAAGTACACGGTTGTGAATTAGGCGTAGTCCATGTGCACAAGTATTGTTAAAATGAAAGTGTTCGGTGGTGCCGCACCTCGCCGACACGGTTGAAAGACCACCGTAGGCTTGGGGGCGTGACAAGTACGGTCGAAAACGTGTTTTAGTGCCGTACGACCCACGTTTCCTCATTACCTTGTGTTTTTTTTAATTTGTTTGTTAATTTACTTTTAGATATGTTAGTGACTTCTTGTTGCTTCTAGATGCGTGTCTAAAGTTATAAAAGTGAATTTTTGCCCTAATGTTGATATGCAGTTCATCAAGAAGTTTGAGGGATATGCAGTTCATGGTAATGTTAAATTATCAAATTAAAAGTGATATTCTCCTTTATTTTTCATTTTCATCCTTTTACTTAAATTTTTAACATTACCATGAAATGACTCAGGATGTTTGAGAGTGGTTTCTCCCTCATTGGATTTCATATGGAGAAAGTAGAATTTTAGATCTCACTCAAAATCTAGCAGACTTATTTGTTTTTCAAGATTTCAGGGTTGGAGGGATTGCAATGTTTCCATTGGATTTTATCATGTACTAGGGTATGGAACTTGTATTTAATCAAGAGAACCAAGCCCTCTATGTAGGGGAAACTCCCAATAAACAAGATCATGTAGGGTACTAGGGTATGAAACGTGTATTTAATCAAGAGCACTAAGGTCGTTCGACTATGTAGGAGGAGACTCCCAATACAACAGTGGTCCTTTTAAAGAATGGGATGTGGATGTAGAAAATCCTGATTTGGATCTCTCTCTTGCAGCCTTATAGTCTTTATTGTACTTGCAGCTTCATATATTAATATAAATAAAGGCTGATTTTGAGATTTTGATATATAATAAAGGTTGTTTTTGGATATTCCGATATTTTTATTTTCATTATGTGATCATTCATGAGTAAATGTGATGTAAATTAAATCTTAATGTTTAAGTGTAATAAATTATAATGTATCATTTATTTTTTATGATTGCACATATAT
>APFE030862399.1:229351-274302 GCA_000404065.3 Pinus taeda
TATAAATTTTACATCTTTATATATAAAAGTATTCCCATTTTTAATTTGAGTAAAACCTTGATCCAATTTCTATGGGAAGAAGTAATAATAACCTTTTTACTTGTAGATTTAATTAAAAAAAATTAAAATAAAATATTTATAAAATATTATGATTGTGAAATAGGTTATGATCTTTTAGACACATAGTATTGATAAATCATAGTAATGATCTAGTGTATTGTAGCAAAGCCTATTTATATGTTAATAATATCCACTATAAAGTGGGGGTGAATATCCATGGTTAAGACCTTGTCATATTGTTATAAAGTCTTTTGATTATGAAATAAGTTATGGTTTTTGGGTATGTGGCATTGAGAAGCTATGGTATTGGCCCATGGTATTGTAACAAAGTGTATTTACAAGTAAATAACAAAATAAAAAAATATAACAAATTAATTTTAAGTTTAAATTTTTATTATTAATTGAGCTAACATTTAAATGCTGAGAGTCATTTGGCTTTATGTTACCTTTAACGTTTTATTTATTACTTTTAACTTTTTGTTTATTACTTTTAATGTTTTATTTTATTTTTAATTGAACCGAGAGATAAATGTTAAATTTTTATGTTAAAAGTTAAACATTTACACCTACACATCTACCCTTATATTGGGGTGACATTGTCATTGGATTTAATTGATTAAGTGTTAAATGTTAAACATTTATACTTGACATCTACCCCATACTAAGTTGTAGAGCCCCTCTTAACACAATTACCAAATACAAATCCACCATATTCATAATTAAAAAAATGTGTATAAAACACTTCAATATTATGATAATTAAACTCAAATTTTATAGCAAACTATTTTCGAATATCAATTTTGGTTAAACACAATAAACTATAATCTAACATAATCAAACAAATATATGAGCGTAAACTATAAACATCCATAATCAACCATCTACTACTATTACGATCCTCAATCTCACTGATAAGTGTAAATAAAAAGTTAACCAAAATCAAACCTATTCAAATAATTTAAACAAAATTAAACATAACCAACGCACCCTATAAACCACACTCACACTCAATTCAGTGTAATTAAAAAGAAATTGAATGTATTAATTTTTTAACTATTAATTAACCCAACTTCCTCGTTAAAAAGTAATTAGACTAAACCGACACATCATAAGATATAAGCCGCATTTGAGGGCATATATATATACTATCTTACAAAATAGAAACAACCATTTTGTAAGATAGAAGACAAATCTTGGGGATCCTTAAGGCCGAAAATGGATTCCGAGATTCCTGAAAGGTATGTAGATGTGTTGCTGCAAGAATTTGCGTATGATCCGGTTCGACTACCGCCGACAGAAGACCCAGCTCAGGTTCTATACAATCGAACGACATTGGAAACTATTTGGGATGCCAAGCACGAAGCAGTTAACCCATTTACTCGCCAGCCCTTTGACATTAGCAATGTTATTCCGCAGACTGAGCTGAGCCAAGAAATGCAACGACACATACTCAACAACCCAAGACTAACCCTAATGCTAGATGTCATTTCCGACTATACTCAAGTCCTGAGCGAAGCAGATATGGAAATTTTCATGGAAGGAATGGTTTCAGATTATGAATGTGTTGTAGAAGCTTATAAGAAGGAAAAGAGAGATGTGCAGTTAGAGCTTTATTGGAAAGTTTTGTGGCAGAAATTTAATCTGCTCCGTCTTTATTGCCAATACGATCCGAAAAACAGGGACGTGTTTTGTTCGATTGGAGGATACGAATACTTGTCGCTGATAGTTGATGATACGTTTTGGTATTTATGCTGTCGGTACCTCTCTTCATCCGATGTTTTGAAACAATTGTGCAAAGAAGTGTGCAAGCTCGTGGATCTCATTGGTTTGAAGGATACACATTTTCATGAAGAGCTTTTGTTCGGGATTTTTTCCTTGCTTTCTTGCCTTGCAACGGGATGCGATCAACTGAAAATCCAGAGTATGGTTTTAAGAATTTATCGCTGGATGATTTACGACTTGAACATTGAAATTCTACCTACAGCTAGGTTGAATACATTCCGCATCTGGATAGTCAAGGTCACTGTCTATGCGCTAGAGCGTAGAAATTTGAGCGATATAGCTAATGAAGATCTCTACAACGGAATGTTAATCCTAAAAGCCTCCTGGATGAAAAATAAAAAGAGTTGCATCAACTCGAACTCTAATTACGCTGGTGTTCTAGTTGATTCAGTAATTCTTTGCATCTCGCGTTTGCATTACTTCCACCATGCAGCTATAACTCATGAATCTAAAATGACAAACAAAAAGAATGAGGATGATGAAGCGAAGAATGTTGATCTACTTATTGTAGCACTTGAAGGAGGGCTCTCGTTAATTAATTCCATACTCACAGCCACGCCTGCAGAAGGAGAGCAAAATGAGTTTTTCTGGGAGTCCAAGGAGAAGCTGCAAGAATCACATATAGTAAAAGAAATTGTCAGAATGGTTGAACTCGTTCATGCAGGTTTCAAATACCTGGGATCCACTCATTTGCAATTTGGTATAAATATTGTAGTGACACTTCTTAAGGAAGAAAGCTATGAAAGAAAGGACGATGTTCTACGGGTGCTTGGTGCTTTTCTTGGAAGCGATATGTGGATGAGGTATGATTCACGTGTTAAGTTACTGCTGCAAGAATTTATGCACACTGCCAATTCATCCTAGCAGACATAATGCAACTACATTATTAAGTGATCCATCTAGATTCAAAGTTGGTGGTGATCCAACTCCGTAACAATATTATTAGTATTAATAGCATCAACATTGTTGTAAGAAGAGTTTCTGGGTAAATCACATGAGAAAGACCTTTGTCGACGCGTTTCGAACCAACAAGTGTGGTTCGACAAATTGAAGACAGATGTGACATAGCAAGTTAAATAGACAGAGCAGAGACTCTAACGGCAGATTACAGACTACATTTATATTAGTTATCCTTATCCTTATGGATTTACATTAGTTCTACTTATGGATGGTATTGTTTTAAGTGCGTATGATGCCAATTCCATATCTGTAGTGCCAGTTTGGTTGTACGTAATTTACATTGAATTTACTTCTACAGTCCCGTAAACATGTTTCTTAAGTAAATTATTTGTCGAAATGGGATGCTTTCATTTCATTCGCAAGCATCAGCCGTGAGTAGGTATTATTACGTATTCTTATCGAGACATGTATTTCTCTGTGTTATGTTATAAAGAAAATGAGTGTTTTAGAAATGAAATAACGTTAATTTCGGGGAGGATAATAATCGAAATTGAATTTAATGTACCATTATTAATTATTTTGATCATATTTTGAAAATATAAAATTAATATTTTTGGTTGTAGATTTGGTTTTGGGAAAAAAACTAGCTTAGTCTCTTTTTGGTCAAGGACTCTCGTATGTCTTCCCTTTTAAGTTTGTTCCCTCTCCATATATGACTTTGAATTTCTCGTCTGGCATCTTGGATACAGTGGTACTTTGGTTGTTTTTGGATTGTGGCATGGTTTGGTCAATGCTATGTATAGATTCGTTAGTTCTTCAATGTTGTTGTGACTCTCGTCTATGAGATTTGAATCTTGCATATGGGTTGAACCAATGATGATTTTGGTTTATGAGATTTGACCCTTGCATATGGGTTCAACAAATGATGATAGTTAGATTCAACAACAATTGTATTATGTAGCAAAAGCCAAAGAGAAATACAATGCCTTCTCAGAGGAATTTAATGAAATGTTCAACTCCATTGATGAATATTAATAGGAGTTGTCTATAATGCGACTTTTTGGAGGTTCTGGTGACGGAATCCGGCGGAAGAAATTGAGGTTAAATCTTGATTTGTTGAAGTTAAAATGGTTTTTAACTGCATATTTGGATTCAGCACCCTGAAAAACCCCTGGGATGCTTTGATTGTGCAGAAACTAGCTATCAAACTTGCGATTCCAATAAATTGCTGCCAGGTTTTGATCCGAAAAACCCACCTGAAAGGCTTCCAAAAAGTCGCATTATAGACAACTGCATACTAATATATTAAGGTGTAGATAGATTCTTGCGATTCCAATAAATTGCTGCCAGGTTTTGATCGGAAAAACCCACCTGAAAGGCTTCCAAAAAGTCGCATTATAGACAACTGCATACTAATATATTAAGGTGCAGCTAGATTTGGTCACCTTGTCTAAAAGCCCCTCTCATCCCCCTATTTTTAAATCTAAATATGACGTGGCCTTACGCATTGAACTCATTCTTTTAAAATATGTCTTTGAATAGCTCCAAGATCCTCCATCATGTCCATAATAATTATTCGCATCTAGAGGCGCTCTACAAACCAGTGTAGAGTATATGTGTAGGTGTAATGTAAGTATGTAAACGATTTTAAATGTTAATATGTCGATAATAATTAATTGCATCTACAAACTAGTATAGAGTACATGTGTAGGTGTAATGTAAGTATGTAAACAATTTTAAATGTTGGTTCAATTAAAAAATAATAAAAAGTTAAGTGTTAAGGGGATGAGTGTAAACATTTAAATGTTGGATTAATTAATAGTAAAAAGTTAAAGTAATAAAAATAACAAAATTGAATTTGTTATATTTTTATTTTTTTATTAACTTTTAAATAGGATTTGCTACAATACCATGGGCTAATACCATGGCTTCTCAACACCACATGCTCAAAAACCATAACTTATTTCAAAACAAAAATATTTTATAACAATATGACAATATTCTTAACCATGGATATGCACTCCCACATTACCACGGATATTATTAACTTGTAAATAGGCTTTGTTACAATAACATGGGCTTTGTAAAAATTATAATTACTTTTGAGATTTATCTTGTATACAATTGTGGTGTTGAAGTTTTATTAATCCGTATTTCATCCCTGTGCCTTGCTAGGGAGGAAGGGCCTTCATTAGTGGGGACTGCAGTAGCAGTAACAACATAGTGGTAGATCAGTTAATATTCCTTTCTGTAAGTGTGAAATTGTTTATGTCACCATGTAATTTGCATAATGAGTTTATTTATGTTTCGAGATTTATGATATGTTGTCACACATGATTGATTTGAACATAATATTCAGTCAGACAGCTTAGTTACTTGTGTGGTGTGGGGTGCCCCTTTTCTTTGGTAACATGAAGTGTGGCTTCATCTCTATAGAATATTTTTGATTTCTGCATGAGTGTTACTTTCTGTAATTAAATTCAGCGACATTTGTTTTTCCCTCTAATTTTACTCTTGGCTGAAGTGTATTAGCACAGACAGTGCATACTCCTTTGAAATAAATAGACCTACCCTGGGTTGAAAATTAATGGTTGCGATTCAGTCATATTCATAGTGGTTAAATCAACTCAACATTTTGGTGTCATTTCCAGGGAAGGCAGTCGATGATTTAATCATCAAAGTGTGTTTTTTAAACAAAGTGTTTCTACTGCACAGGTGTTGGGCGGTAAGATGAGAGGTAAGAACCTGTGCATCACTCTAATATACTTGGGCAAGCTCACCCTTGTCGTCACTAGGACACTTATGTTGTGTGAATTCTTCGATTCTTTAGGTGTGTTCTTAGCTTTAGAGGTGTTGGGCAATAATACGAGAGGTAAGAACTTGTGAATCGCTCTAACATAGTTGAGTGGGCTCACCACTGTATAAGCTGAGACACTTAGGGCTTGAATAAATATACATAGGGTCCATGTGTAAATTGTAGGAATAATAGAAATCTCAAAATACAATCACTCTAATATATCACAGGAAAAACGGGTCATAAAAGAAATAAGAAGAGTGCAGATCTAGGTAGGAAAACATTTATTCATGAGTTGATCTGAAAAGCAGAAAAAGATTAGTCAAATTCTTAGAGGGACACAATGAAAACAGGGCAACAAAGAGTTATTACTCCCATAATAACAAAAAAAACATCTGGTTCCTCTATCTCTGGACTGTATCATCCTAAAAATAGTGTGGCCACTTCCAAAACTAAGTATCCAAATCAAGAGTAGCAGTGGAAGGCTAGTCATTAAGACTTTAAGAATGAGGGTCAAAGGGAAGCCGGTGGGGAAAATTAGGAGTCCGAGTCCAAAAAGTATTCATTGACTTATCAATATCTTGATTCGGGCAGTGCAGTGAAATAGCCAACCTCGAACCAGCTTGAGTTATCAATTAACAAATATTCACCCACATGACAATCACTCAAACGGTCTGAAGAAGACCTGTCATAGCAAAGATTAGGAGGATCAACAATCGGGGATAACAATGACCATCACCACCTTTGAGTTTCCAATAGGGGATATTGGAGGCAAGGCTCCCATGAAAAACATTCCTTTGTCATCTCTTCCATCCTTTCAAGGGGTGACTCTAGAAGACAGTCACACCTTCTTGTTTTAACTTGATGTCTTGTGTAGGAGCTATGATTATGTTTCAGATTATTAGAAGCTGAAATTATTCCCTACTACTTTAAAAGGAGTAGCATTCAGATCGTTCATGGGATTAGGCTCTGTTAGCATTCAGACGTTGAGCAACATGAAAGAAACATTTCTATCTAAGTATCAGGATTATTATGGAACCAGGGATTTGAGGCAAGAAATATTCAAGATGACAGAAAAGGAGGAAGAAATCTTGGAGGATTATGTGGAGCGATTCCATTACAATTTGCATAGATCTAAACACAACGAATTTGATCAAGAAATCTTGAAGACCATATTCATAAGGGGTATGAGAGATGGCTACATGGATACCCTAAATCTACTAGGGAAAGGGGACACATCTTAGGAACCATCTCCCAATATAGTAAATATTTGTTTGAGATGATCATAAATCTGCAAATGGTGGTGTGACCATGGTGGAAATTGGAAACTTGTTCGAGAATCTTAAAATCAATCTTTTCAGTACCCTGGTTACTCAAATAATGACAAA
This sequence comes from Pinus taeda, assembly GCA_000404065.3. NCBI lineage: Eukaryota > Viridiplantae > Streptophyta > Pinopsida > Pinales > Pinaceae > Pinus > Pinus taeda. Next base: position 236,276 of record APFE030862399.1, read on the forward strand.
ATAAGTGAAGATAGCACATAATGATGTTGATGTAGCTTTAGTCGTGTTATGCCTGGTATGCAAGGAAAAACATTCCCGAAAGGAATGTAGGGTAAACAACATCGTCTTGTGTAACATCTGGATCTAGATCATTCAACAGGTCATTTCCTAGAGCTTCCCAGATTGAAAGTCATGCTTACGGAATCAAGCGAGGTGGTTCAATCTTCCTAATTCATTGGATCCAGGAAACAATGACAACCACGACTCCCAGGTATTCCTCAAGACTTCTCTTCTTTCAATCCATGGAATAGTGCACATAATGTTCAACAATTTCCATGGCCATACTCTACCCTTCCTCCAGCACAATATCCTTCACTTTAGAATCAGTGGTCTCCCTCATAACCTTTCCAATGTCCTCCATCACAACCATATCCTTCGACTCGGAATCAGAGAGGAAATTACCTAGGACCAGTTCCTCCTGCAATACCAGTGCGACAACAGTTTCCGCTACCACCTCTTCAAACACTTGCTGTAGACCTTCTATATGACCCAAATTACCTGTGCAACCTAACCCTAACCCAAAAAATAAAGAAGCCCAGAACATTGAACCTTTGACCACCTTTGAGACTGATTGTATCAATCTTGTCGGGTATAATGGAATTCATCTTCAGTCGTGGAAAGAGGTTCACCCAAAACTCTCCCCTGTTATAGCATAAGAAGAATGTGAGTCACCCAGGGGGTTCTATAGATTTTGAAGTTGTTGTCACACTTGTACCAGCTGATTTGAAGGGGACTGTTGCGCATGTAGCAACCATTTCGAGTTAAGTTGATACACCTGTAACATACGATTTCACTATAACAACTAAAGGCCCTCCATATCCTTGAAGGCTAGTAGAAACTGGTGTGAATTCACATCTGGAACGAGATTTTCTCAAGCAATTGAAAAACTTACACACACAGATTCCTCTACTATAGGCTATTAGAGATGTGCTTGTCTATGAAAAAACCATAAGGGATTTGTGCGTTAAAAATCTTAGAAGGAATCCTAAGGACCTTACTACTATTCATGTGTAGGGAAAGATGTCTGAGTTGATGATTGATTAGCCCCTTTTAACCAAATACAATGATCCAGGGAATCCTACTGTCTTTGTTTACATTGATGGCAAGCCCTTACCAATACATTAATCAATTTAGGGGAAACCATTAATGTAAATCCGAAAGAAATCTTCATCACATTAGGATTACATGGACTAAGACACACACCTACAACGTCAGAACTAGCAGATAGGTCCCGTGCCAAACCCGAAGGGATGATAGAATATGTAGTGATTACAGTAGATGCTTGGCGATATCCTATTGACTTCCTTATTTTACAAACTAAATCAAACCTTGGGGGGCATCCTTTAATCCTAGGAAGGCCATGGCTAGCTACTGCAGATGAATTCATAGGATGCAGGTTTGGGTCCACAATGATTTCGGATGGGGAAGCCACCAAGAGTCTTAGTCTTTATCCCCTATCAAAACTAGATACGAATTAGATAAATCCATTTTGTGATGAATTTGAACCTGAGTTAGATCACTCACAACCACTTCTCACCCTTGGGAAGGCACAATACTTTAAGAATGAAACGGAAGATGATATCATAAGTTGTTATATTAGTAATTCACTTACTATTACTTCCATTGAAGACTTGGGGGAGGAGGATTCTATAGAAGATTTGAGCCTTGAGCAGATGAAGAGCGTTCCAAGTATTAGAAATAGTCCTCTTGAAATAGAACTAGCGAAATATCTCAATTTCAATCCAAGCTTGAATTCTGAGCAGAACATATTGTTGTTACAGCTATTACAAAAATACAAAAAGGTGTTTGCATGGGATTATACAGACATGAAGCGTATCCATCCTTGCCTATGGACTCACTGCATCTATTTGAAGGATGGTTGCAATTTAGTGAGGCAACTGCAACGATGCATGAACCCTGCATTAAAGGAGGTAGTAAAAGAAGAAATGTAGAAACTCCTGAATGGAAATTTCATTTATCATATTTTTGATAGTCAGTGGTTGTCTCCGCTCGTCATTGTTCCCAAAAATAATGGAAAGTGGAGGATCTGTGTAAATTATAGAGAACTCAAAAAAGCCACTCAAAAGGACCATTTCTCCTTGCCATTTATATACCAGGTCCTTGATACCCTATCTGGAAAGAAATTTTTCTCATTTTTAGATGGGTTTAGTGTGTACAACCAAATACACATTTTTCGAGAAGGCCAAGACAACACGGCCTTTACCTATCCTTGGGGAAATTTCACCTATAGGGTTCTTCATTTTCGACTCTGCAATGTGCCAACAACTTTCCAAAGGGCGATACTGGGAATTTTCTTGGATCTGCAAAAATGAATGTCTAGAAATTTTCATGGATTAATTCACACCCTACGAGGATACCTTCTAAGTAGCATTAGTTAATTTGGAAAAAGTATTAGAATGATGTGTGCACACTAATGTTGCTTTGAGTATACAAAAATGTCACATGATGATGAATGAAAGGATCGTTCTGGGACATCTTATTTCAGCTGACAAGATTAAAGTGGACCCTGCTAAGATAGAGGTAATCTTGAAAATCACAAGTCACAAGACACAAAAAGAAGTATGTAGTTTCTTAGTTCATGTAGTGTATTATAGGAGGTTTAAAGAAAAAATTTCAAAGATTGCATCTCCTTTATTTTTTTTACTTATGAAAGATGTAGAATTTGTATGGATAGGAAAATGCAAGCAGGCTTATGCGAAATTGAAAGACTATGTATCAACAGCTCCTGTTTTGTGGGGTCTGAACTAGAATCTTCCATTCCACATAGCTACGGACACATCTAATATGGTTGTGGGAGATGTTTTCGGCCAGCTGGAGGACAAGAAACTATATGCCATTTATTATATAAGTAAAATGTTGACTCCAGTTGAACACAATTACACAGTGATCGAGAAGGAATTCCTTGTAGTAGTGCATGCCATCAATAAATTTTGGCACTACATCATAGGATATCAAGTGTTTGTACGCATTGGCCACTCTACCATTTTTTCTTTTATGAACAACCCTATCACTAATGGTAGGATTATATGGCGGTTATTGTTGTTACAAGAATTTGATATAAATATCCTATATAAACCTGAGAAGGATAATGTTGTAGTTGATTTTATTTCTAGGTTGAATGCTGGTAGTGAAAGCATGTCTATTGAAGATTATTTTCCGGATGAATATCTTTTTTCTATTACAGTTCACTCACCATCGTATGCAGACATAGCTAATTATCTTGCTGTAGGAAAAATTTCCCAACAGCTATCCTAGAGGGAAAAGAAAAGGATTGTTTAGGAAAGTGCTAGATACTCATGGATAGAGGTAAATCTCTATCACACTAGGCTAGATCATTAGATTAGAAGATGTGTAAGGGAGGATGAAATTTTTGATAGCCTTCCAGCTTGTAATGAGGAACATTGCTCTCAACAGGATAATATTGGCCCATAATATTCCAGGATGCTAAGAAATTTGTGAAGGGATTAGACAAGTGCTAAAGAATGGGTCAACTACTCCAGCCAAAAGAGATGTCGTTGAAGCTGCAAATAGGTTTAGAACCATTGGAGAAATGGGATCTATATTTTGTAGGACCAATTAACCTGTCATATTAACATAAATCCTACATTATAGTCTGCACTGACTTTGTAACAAAATGGGTTGAGGCGAAAGAATTAACTAGAGCTATAGAGTAGGTTGTTTCAGACTTCTTGTTCGAAGAAATTTTTGTCCACTTTAGAGTACCCAAAGAAATAGTGACAGCTAGAGGTCCCTAGTTCACATCTCATTTTATTCAGAACCTAGTTGATAAATACAAAATCTACCATAGAATCAAGGTTATTGAGGGAATTCTTACCAAGATCGTAGCTAGCCATCAAATAAATTGAGTTGATAAACTTCCAGAAGCATTGTGGGAATACCAGACTACATGGAGGAATACTACATGGTTCTCACCATATGAATTAGTGTATGATAAAAATCCTTTATTTCCTGTAGAATTTGAAATTAATACATTAAGAATAGCGCTACAAGTGAATTTGGATTTGGTAACAGCACAGAAACAATGGTTGAAATAACTTAATGAACTGGATGACAAACGGTTAGTTGTCATTAAACAAATAAACAGTTTCCAACAACAGAGACCTAAGTGGCATGATACATTAATTAAAAAGAATAAATTTCAATAAGGATATTGGGCACTATTATATGATTCAATATTTAATGATTTTAAAGGGAAGCTTTGCACCAGGTGGCTAGGTCCTTATGAAGTTGATGCATTCTTTGACATTGGGACTGTAAATTTAGTAACCATTGAGAGTGTTAGGACAACATTGTTTGTTAACAGGCACCGCCTTTGGCTATATCACCAACCCGCTTCAAAGGAATCATTCATCAACATTGTCAAGGATTCTAACATTCAGATTATGAAGGTAGGGGATACCTCCCCTGTGCTGCTAACTTCTTAATTTTCCAATAAGTGTAACAACCAAAAACCAACTTCTGTTGGTAGCTGTTACACCCAACATAAATAAGTAAAAAAATAAAAAAAAAAATAATAAAAACATATAAATAAAAATATGACTATGAAAACCTCTATTGGGGCACAGAAAGACCGATTGTGAGAGTTGAAAACCACTATGTGGTGGCTATTACCGATTTCTTTTCTCTCTATAAAAACATTATGCAACTCGTGTATATTATACTTTTTATGTTGTTACAAGTTCTATTAGAATATGTTTGTGAATTATCTTTGTAAGTATTTTTAAAGGAATTATGTAAATAAGAGACGATTGTACAAATAGCGTGGAAATCAGGTTGTTGTTACATGTGTAGTAGCTTTCAACTTGTGAGAATCTACATCAATGAAATCGTCACCCGCAATATGAAAATAAAGAGTATTCACTATCACTATGCTACGAGAGCGACTCATACAACTAGCACATCATCGCCGAAATTAATTCTTATTACCCATTTTTTTTGCCACATCACACTAGGTATGTCACACAAAGGTATCAAGTTTGCCCTATATTTAACAATTATGGCAATTAAATATGGCATCTCTTCATATGGCTAACGACAGATATCACATTAAACTCAGGGGAGAGGGTGAGTCACTTTGAAATCTATGATATCAAATTTAAAATTGGTAATCATTATTAAAACATTGTCATCATTATCCCTTTATTTCAATCATGCTAAGAATTAAAACTTTAACTCTCGATCTCCATGATCCAGACCAATGATGGAACCATATCGTGTGCAGTACGAATCGTCCTTAACCTAAAATCCTTGTTCTATTTCCTTTTATTTCCCTAACATCAACCTCGACGAGCATTGCACCTTCATTCCGAAATTCTCGAAGCTAGAGAAGAGTACAAAGTGATGGGGTAGAGATGGGAGGAGTAACAGTTTGACAGGAGCCCACTTTAATGGGAGCATTATAGAATTTCCCTTATGCATGCCAAGTCTTTAAGGAAGCAATCTGGTTTGAATTTTTCAAATGGCTCAAGGGATCAAAGAAGCCAGTGGCCATGGAATTCGCTCAAAACCTACATAAAAGCCAGGCGGAAGCCTGGGGGTTAAAACTTGAAGTCACAGAAGAAGTGATTGCCCATGTAACATCACTACAGATTGTGGGGAAATGGTGCTTCGGTAGAAAAATCAATGACCATTCTCTTAAGGCGGAGTTCCTTCAAGGAGAGGAACAACTGGAGAAGAAGGTTAAGGGAATTGACAGATTGTCACTCCCTTAGCCATGGGGAGATGTTTCCCTATACATTATCAAGTATATCACCTGCAAAGGAAGGGAAACAATCATCTTCAACTACCATTTTGCACTACTGAACCACTTGCGGAATAGGAAGTTGGTTAACATTCCTTACCTTTTCTTAGAGAACATAAGACACATGTCTGCGACTGTAAAAATTACTACACACCTAGAGACTTGTGTCACCAACCATGTTCTAATCAAATTGATTGTATTGGGAACCTTGGAACGACAAGGCAAAAGATGGGAATAATTCATGAGTATAAAGATAAGGACCTCCCACAAGAGGCAAACTGAAATCCATGACACCCTAAAGGAAGCAGAGGAGACTGGAAAAGGCCAATCTTCAGGGAGTAGGGTCGAGAAAAGGTCATTAAAGAAGCCGATAGGAAGAAAAATACTGAAGAAAAGGGTAAAAGTCAATTCGCGTTTGGAACCTTCACGTTTATCTAACGAAGAACCAAGCAAGGACATAGGGAAGCAGAAAGAGGAGGAACAACTCCATCTAAAAGAAGACCCTCTATGAGTTAAGGATGAGACTTAGTCTTTGTGTCTTAAAATTAAAAGTTTAGAAGAAGAAAATGAAAAATTAAAGCAACAATTAGAAGGAAGTAGAGAAAAATCAAGTGTCCCAGGCCTGGAGTCACTGGTAGAAGTAGTGGATAAAATGAGGGCGGATTTTGCACAAGGTCCTGTGTGTGTTGCGTGCACCATAAACCTAGCATAAACTAGATACAAATTCTACATTGTAAGCACCACCTCTATGTGGACTCAAATTGATCCCTAGGAAGCTATTACATAAGAATCTGTTGACGACGTTTCTAATACACAAGAACCAATAGCTGAAACAGAGCATTCCATGGGTGGCAGCCCAAGAGATGATACATAATAACCTACCGACAACATTGTTGTTACACAAGAACCAACAATAGAGGAAGAAGTTGATCACGGATGAAAAGAAGAGATTGCTACACAAGAACCCGTTGATGACACTCATGTTACATAAGAACCAGCAACCGAGGGGGAGAAGCTCAATCCTTGGGATGTTGTTACACCCCCAAGTGATAGTGCATGTAGAGGAACACAGGGTTCTGAATCAAGATGGTGTTCTGAGAAAATTATATTGATATTTGAAATGCAGAAGTGGAAATGACATGAACTCCTATTGTACGAAGGAGTGATCTCACTAGTGGCACACCGGAAAGTAGTAAACTTGCTCAAGGAGAAATGGGCTGAGAAGGATTCGGCATAAAAATGGGAAGGACAAGGGAAAGAGGTAGCTATGAAGAAGAAAGAAGAGTAGTTGCAGTTGTTACATGATCAGGTTTTCGATTTAACAAATGATAAACACAAGCTACATGAACTCGCCCTAGATCTATTAGGGTGTAGAAGACCCTCTCCAGCCTACCCAATTTTTCTATGGGAATGATTTTTTTTGTTTCAGTTGAATGCGGTCTATGAAAATAGACCTTATTTAGGTAATTCCACCCGAAAATTTTTGGATGTTTTTCGTGCTTGAAATTTCCAGGATGAAAGCTTGCTTTGCAATCCTTTTCCTCATAACATGATTTGTGAACATGTTAGTACACACATGGTTGGGAACATTATTTCTTACATGGGCCATTTTCAGGTGTGAACCTTTATTTCCTTTATCAAAAATCAAATAGATTGGCATATGGATATGAAGTCGTTGGATGAAAATGAAGAAAAGGCAACACTGATGATTCGGGTTGAACCAGGTATGGCTACAGAATTAAGACAACTTTTTAGGAAAATTTTTAGTGTTTTGGATGTCAAGTAGATGGAAGTCATCTGGAGGAGGAATATTGGGAAGATCTTCCTCAACCATTTTTTGAACATGAAGATCTGTGCACTAACAGGGTTTCATAAACACATAAAGGTTAGTAGAGCAGGGCTACAAGAGAGCAACCCATTGGTTTTCCAAATTTTGTGGTTGCTATTTCACGGGTCCTAGAGTATGTCTAGATTGTAGATTTATTGGGTGCCTTTTGGATAGGACTCAATTTCAAATATCCTCTAATTCGGTTACCGGTGGAGGAGTACCAACCTCAATATCAACTGTGTGATTACGAGGAGGAATCTTTTCCACATCAGCTAATAGCTAGTCCATGTTACAGGGCTACTAAGGAGGACACTACTAATTCTTATAATTTGACAGAGTTTCATATGAATTATAACAATAGGCTCTGAAGTATTTTGCATGAGGACATGCGATTGCTTCAACTTATGGGGAGATGTTGGGCGCAGGATTTGTGCATATTTTGGATAGCTTTTTCCCCATATCCTTCACCATTTCACCTTTGAACCCATGGAATTTACATCACAATTACCTTTTTCCCGGTTATAAGTATTCATTTTTGTTATGACATATTACTTTTCCATTTTTGTTAAATATGGATGAGGTGGTATCCTTTTTTATGGCTAACCAAGGCAATTGTGGAAAAAGGGATTTATGGCACTATTTCTTTCAGGTGATTCTTCCAAGACAACAACTAAAGGATGAAAAAAAGATTCTGAGTACTTGTTGTTACACCTCAAACATTTTTGTTACACCTCAGGCATTGTTGTTACACTACGAATTGTTGTTAAACCGCGGGACATTGACTACTCCACAACCATTTAAGGCAGTGGGTACTATTCCACTAGACATCTCTCATGAAGATTGTATTATTTATGGGCAACTACAGAATCAAGACAGTTGTTCTTTTGAGAAATGATGTAACAACAATAAGCCTTGTATTTAGAACTTGTTGTAACGATTTCTATTTTCTCTCGATATTGATTAGCATGAGAATCATGATATTCTCATGACTTATCTATTTCTTATTTTGGACATGTCAATCTTATAAAGGAAACTCAGTGCCATGTAAACAAGCAAAAGTATCGTTATTTTTCTCCCGTAATTCACGATCTTTTCTTAATACAAATAGTAGTGTTGTTGATGGTTTCACAAGTGTGGTATTGAATTTTTATTAATTCATATTTCATCCCTGCACCCCGCTAGGGAGGAAGGGCCCTCCTGTTTAGTAGGGATTGCAGTAGCATAGTGGTAGATCAATTATTGTTCCTTTCTGTAAGTGTGAAATTATTTATGTCACTGTGTAATTCGCAGAATGGGTTTATTTTTGTTTCTAGATTTATGATATGTTGTCACACAAGATTTATTTGAACATAATATTCGGTCATCCAGATGAGTTAGTGGTGTGGTGTGTGGCACACCCTTTTCTTTGGTAACATGAAGTGTGGTTTCATCTCAGTAGAATGTTTTTGATTTCTGCATGTGTTACTTTCTGCAATTAAAAACAGTGACATTTGTTTTTCCTTTTAGTTTCACTCTTGGTTGAAGTGTATCAGCACAGAAAATGCATAATCCTTTGAAATAAATAGACCTACCCTTGGTTGACAATTAATGGTTGCGATTCAGTCATATTCACAGTGATTAAATTGACTCCACAGGAGCCTTGGTAGAGATTAAAAAGTTCCTTGGCACAGTTACTCATGAAAAGACCTCAAAATCAAACTAATGTCTGGTTTCTATTGAAACTATCAAAGAACATTAAAAAAAAATTACACGAGTGGCTCTAGTTGATCTTGGAGTAATATTGCAAAGGACAAGAATTAAAAGATCAAACCTATGTCGAACATATAAAAAATTCTACGAAAATTTACATAACATAGTCATTTGCATGATACCAACCCTATTACATAAATTACTTTTAGATAAAGGTGGAGGCCACATCTTTGAATATTGTCCACTGTTAGGGATTCCATTCAATCCTAACAGGAAAAAGGACTAGATGAAGTTGCATAATTTTCTGGATGCTCAGTGTAAAGACACAACAAAAGCATGGGACTATATTTTAGGTAAATAAGTATGGTCAACAAAATACTCCCTTGCAAACTAACACTATTAAGATTGACATGGGGGAATAGGAGATCATGAGGAATAAAATGGAAAATAAAAGAATAAAATAAAAATCTATAAAATTATTATAGCCAAGAAATATGGAAGGGAATAATTCATCTAATAATCAAAAGAAACAAGAAAAGAACAGACTAAATAGTGACTCACAATACAAGAAATTGAGTGACATAAAAAAAATGAGAAATGAACGTAAGACAATGTCCTCAGGAAAAAAATAGGAAACAAGAATACTAGAAGAAAAGAATGAAGAGTTGGGAGTGTGAGAGTGAATATCCACGAGACTCATCAAAAGTGTTGAAAGGTGTGGCAGCTCTCACCCCAATAAAGAATGAAGGTCAAATGATAACTCCAAGAGGACAAGTAGATGCTATGGAAATAGATGGTTCTATCCTAGCTATAAGAAATACTCCAAGGATATCCTTGTTGAGTCCCATCATAAGATAATTTCTTCATTCGAGGAATTATTATGAATTATCTACAGTATAGTACATCGACGATTAACAAAGAAACCCTAAAGAAAATGAAAATTCTATTTAAAACGAATTAAATAATAATAATGAATTAAAATGAATAATTCTCCAATTTCCTAACCTCACAATCATACCCCCCTTCCACAACTCGTATCTATTGAAGAAAACCGAAGTTCAAAATTGGTCAACGAAGAGTCGCGACCGAAAATAAGTTGATTCGTGAAATATATAGATAGGAAGTGATAGACTGATGAATAGTTATATCAAGTCATCAACATAAGAGAGGAAAGCGAATACCTAAGCTCTGATGAGAAAACTAATGAAAATGATTAGTTTCACATGCCTTTGCACCAAACGACCAAGATGGGACTAAATCATATACCCATATATGAAGGAGATGAATATCCAAAGAGGCATTGGTATAATTTTTGAAAACTTCTGGGTTGCAAATGACATCATCGATGAAGAAAGGAAAATGGCACAATTTTTTGCAGTGCTAAGGAAATGATCCCTAACATGGTTTATGAATTTAACAGAAAAATAAATTAAGAGGAAGGATGAGATCAATACCAACTTTCTCACCTTATTTAAAGCATAAGATTTTAAGCACTTGGCTGCACAAAAGTTTAAAGAAATAAAACAAAGACTTAATGAATATGTATTTATATACAAAAAATCCTTCAAAGTTTATTAAGTTAGATTCCATACATTATCAATGAGAATCTACTAGTACAATGGTATTTGTCTAGACTACTTCCAAAAATACATGGGACACTTTGAATGCATGAAATAAAGACATGTGAAGAATATATTAAACTATCAAAGAAAATTGAGAAAGACGATGACAATCAATCAATCAATGCACCAATGGAAAATAAGGTTGAAGATAGTTTAAACCAACTACATAACTCTTTACTGCAATTATTTCTCCAAAATAATCACTTATGGTGGACCAATTTCCACATGGAAGGACATACAAAAGATAATGTAAGTTCTTAGAATATTTTAACCAAGACATTAGAATGATACAAGATGATATCTATTGTGATATTTGTCAAGATGGTTTTTATCTCTCTACTAAATTTTTCTAGTATAACCTATGAAATTATAAACTAAAATGGTGTGCAAGTTGTGAAGACATTGCACATTCCACCCAAGAATGTCCATTGAATAGAAAAAATAAACCCAATTATCATGTTGTATATAATACCCAAGCCACCGACCAACTATCAAAACCACATCCATTTAATGAAAGAGGATGAGGTTGACAATGTTATGGTGGTCGACGAGGTAGTTATAATAACAAAGGTTGGGGTAGGGGTTGAGGACGTGTGAGATTTTACTTCTATACTTATTAGCAAGAGGAACATATTGCAACTGAATGTACCTTAAAAGATAAAATTGAATTACTCTTTTGCAACATGTGTGGTCTAGGTGACAACTCACTGGAAGACTATCCAAAAATCATATAAAAGGTTTTAAATAAAAGAAATTTAAATCTACTACAAAATCTCTCAGAGCATGAAATTTTAAAATCTAAAAACCTTCATGTAGTGAGAAGGTCATGAGCTGAAATAGATAGTAGCGATTCGAACAAATCAAGTGATCTGACCTGCCAAGAATTCAACAAAGTATCCATATGTACAACAACAAATCAAACAATGTCTAGAGAAATTGAATTCCTTATGAAAGAAATTGAAGAACAAAGAGTATCTAAGGACATAATCTTAGAGGATTTTTTCAAGCTTCTAAAGGAAGAACACTTTGTTTCCTGAATCATCAAATTATTGAATATGTTGAAAAATAGTAACAAAAATAGAGAAAGAGGGAGAAACATCAAACAACTTCCACATGGTATCCAAGTAGATGATCAAGACCCAAAAGTTGACTTAAAAATAAATGGTTTTATGGTTAAACAATTTTTTTTCGACTTTTAATATCAAGTAAATATTCTACCAAGGGACACATTGATTAGCATGGGATGAATAAGTCTACATAGAACAACTAACTATATTAAAGTAGCCGACCAAAGGTTTATTGAACGAATCATAACACTACAAAAAATTCAAACATCGATAATGGGGATCCCGAATATAGTCTAATTTGAAGTCATCGACTCAGTCGATGGAATCCCTACTATCCAGCATTAGTTCTTCGACCATGGGGATAGAGAATGAATGTGATTGTATCACTAGAAAATATAGAATCAAATTAAAAGGAAATAACAAAATTATCATCATTTCTTTAGATCCTCGTGAAGGCAATCCATGGGGAGGAATTTAATGAAATGTTGAACTCCATCGATAGATACTAACATACTAAGGTGTAGCTAGATTTTGTTGGCTTCTATAAAACCCCTCACATCCACCTATATCTAAATCTAAATATGACTTGCAGGTATAGTTCGGTGTTGAAATCACTCCCTTAAAATCATGCATCTTAAGATCCATAATCTTGTGCCAATCCAACGGTCGAATCTCTCTCTAATGTTCTTGAATCTCTCTATGACAATTAATGATTAGCTTCTAATGAAACTTTCGAATCCACACGAAAACTAAAACATATTTCCAAATAATTGAGCCTCCATCTTCAACCTGTTGCATTCAACAATAGTTCCAACTAAAGGTGAAAGCGAAAATAAAAAATGGAGTCACCACTAAATCTAAATTTCACTCTCAACACGATTAGGAGTGCTATAATAAACATTCGCATGAGGGAAAATAAACTTTAGTTTATCCTTATTCAACTATTTTAATGGTATCCTACTTTCAACACCAACCCCTTCCTAGCCACAACTTTGAATTAATACCAAGTGTTTATTTTTACCCCAATGGGTGTATGAGATTTGGCCAATTTGGCAACACAAGGCTTTGAAATCCCACCAATGCAACATCATTAATTTTGGAACGTGACAAGTACAGAGGCTAATGTGATACGTGGTGGAAGCTTCATGATGTTCTTTGGGACATTATAATGATGTTGATGGCCATTGTGCATTGTGTTTTCACCCGAGAGATGAGAATTCAGGTTCTACAAGGTAATTCTTGCTTAGTTCACTTGGAGGGTCTCTTTGGAGGGCCAAGTTGAGGCAGTAATCGAGTGGAATTTTTGGTTTTTGCAACCTAATGGGATGTGTGGGGAGAAATAATTTCAAGAGCTCAATCAAAAGTATGGGATCTAGGGACAAACCAATTAATGTAACTAGTTTAGTGGTCTTCTTTAGTTTAGGAATCTAGTGGATAAAGCACATGGAATACATTGTGGCTCCATATTAGCATAGTAGTGAACTGTTGAGATAGGGGATATATCGACCCTTAGGTAATCTTGCATTCACGGTCTCTTACAAATTTCTTAGTGCCAGGTTGTGGGGATTAACTTGTTTGTCAAAGGGAAAGTATCCTGGGTAGAAAAAGACATTGGTCCATTTTCAATTACGTTGCTTTTGAATTATTGAGTCTGTGGTTAGACTTTGAGGTGGGTGCGCCTTTAGGGGAGTTTGTTGTTCAGAACCACACCTCTATTGAGGGGCTTGAGTGTGGAAGGGTCAAATCACTTCTAAACAATTGAATCCTAAAGGCCTCCTTTATGTTTTGTCCCTTTTCAGGTCCAGGGGGGGTAGCAGTGGAGTGGAGAACATGTTCAAATTGTGTTGTGCTTATTTTATTTCTGGTTAAAAGTATAAGGGCCAGTGGGTCTAGTTGGTATCCAGTTTGGCATTGGGCCTATTCATGAATTTTGAAAAAGATGATGAGGCAATGTGAATGAGCTAGAAGGCACACCTTCTAACCTGACCAATTAGGTGAGTGAGAAGCCAGGTGGATGACAAGTTAGTGGATGAAAGGGATAGGGACGAATTGGAGGGTGAGGTTGCCCATGACCAAGGCTTGTCCCTAGGTCATGTAGTATAAGTGTCATCATTAGGAATTATATCATAATAACTGCATCACATTTCAGTGAACCTAGATGTTATGAACTACTAGAGATATGATGATAGAAACATAATAATTTCCTAAATCAATGATTTGAAGTTCAACCTATTGAAAAGTGTAACTAGGTTTGGTCTTCATAATGACATGTAATTGTGATTGATGTAATAAAACTATTTTTTCCTTGCTTCATGGGTTTCATGAGCAAGTGATTTTATTTATAGATGGCTCCCATTTAGAGCCTTAGGATTTATCATTAAGGTCAAAGAATTGATGTCATATATGAAGTGATCGTCTTAAGATTATGTAAAATGTATATGAGTCAATCTAGTGTATATAAAGCCTTGCAAAAGACAATGATGATCCTGCTGACTTGATGTCGGCCTGCAATATGAATAAAATAAACTATTTCATCTCACCCAGGTGTCACACCCATTCAAATGATCATGTCGGCTTGAATACATGGATGAACTACTATATATACTAAACTATGCTCTTCACATTAGTATACAGAAATTGGTCTCTAAGATTTTCTCATAACAATTACTATCAATAAGTTCATTGATTTTGGATGGATAACAGAAGAATATAATTTAGACTTTCTCTGAAATTCCGGTGATTAAGTACAATCAAAATTTGGATATATCTCTTTGATTTTCAGTTGTACAAGGCATGGATAATTTCATATGGGTAAGGAAGAGACATCAAGTTCTAACTAGGGCTAATTACAGTCATAGTGAAAGAAGAAGAGACAAATTTGGATGTCTATAAGGAACTCAGGCAATCAATAGAGGAGAAGCGAGAATTATTTTAGGGCTAATTTGAAGGTTTATTTCATGAGATAATAGTCTAGATGTTATAGTAGAGGTCGACCACTATAAAGTGTTAGGAAGGAGCTACATCATAGTGTTTTGGTGTTGCTACAGTAGTCGAAATTTGGTGACATCATACTTCGATGCCATATCTAGCTTGTTGAAGATGCTCTCAGTTTGAAGAAGTTCGAAGAGGAAGAGGAGTCAAGAATAGAGAAATAATGGCTTGGTCTTAGAGTGGTTAATAGATCAAGGGTCTTGGTATTGGTATTTGTCAATTGGAATCTATATAAGAAGAATTTGTGCGGGTTTTCCTCTCAAAGTGTGAGAGATTTTTGCCTTGGCTTATAGCCTACATGATGTGTCTCTTGTGTATTTATGTTCATGAATTGGTTACTGTTTGATGAAGGAGAACACTAATAATGTAACATAAAGAAGATCCTAATCTAAATAAGTAAAAATCATTCACAAGAAGTCACCAAAGAAGAGAAATAATCTAATTCTAATGCCCTAGATTTCTCAACATGGTATTAGAGCTACGGTTTTGAATTCAAAGAAATGGAATCAAATCAAAGAGACACTCAAGGATTGATTTTCAAGAAGGGCATCAAATAAAGTTTAATGTTATCAAAGAAAAACATCAAGTTATGCGTTGAAGAATAAAACTCTAGATCGAAGAAGAAGTCTACAACAACAAGAGTTTTTGTTTCTATAGGCATCATCAAAAGGCCACAAAGACCCTCGTCAAGTTTTCTACAAGGAAAGATAGTTCAAAGAAATTTAAAGATGAAGATCATATCATCTTAGAGAAATTCAAAGCCCTAGAATTATTTCTGATCTACACTACAAGAGAAGTCGAAATATCTTGAATACTAGAAGGAATTGTCATCATATTCAAGGTTATAAAGCAAGCGATGATCCTATCCTTTTCCTTGACGAAGTTCGTTCAAGGAAGCAAAAAATCATTCTCATCAAAAGGAGCAACCTTCTGTATTAAAGAAAGGCTTTTTCATCTAGAAGAAGATCATCCAAGTGGGAGCACTAATACATCTTCTCCAACCATCATCAAAGTAATCAATATAAATATTTCATCTTCACTTGTCAAGTAAGTATCTTTCACTCTTTAATCAATTTGGTAAAATGAATTCGTGTTTGCAAGGAGATATATAAGTTGGATGGGTCATTGAAATTTCTTGCATGAAAAAGGTTGAAATATATAGTCCTCGAAGAAGGTGAATTCATTGAACGTATCAATGGAAAGGTCTCCTCTGAATACATGGAAAGGGATAAAAGGGCTCAAAGGATTCTTATGTAATCCGTGAAATATCCCTCATCCCTATATAGCAGTATTAGAGACATCAAAGATATATTATGATGGGCTGGTAGATCTATTCTCTGAAGATGTGACAAAGAAGGTCACATCACTTAGATCTGATCTACACAAATTGAAGGTATTAAATGATAAAGGGTTATCTTCATAATATCTCAATTGCAAAGATCTAGGAGAGATAATCCTCATTGTTCTAAATTCACTAAATAATGAACAAGGTAATAATGTATATGAGTATAAGAAGGCTATCCCATTCAACAACTTGTAGTTTATATGCAAGATAGAAGAAGATAGGTTGAGGTCAAAAGTGTTGAAGGGTCAAAGGAAAGGATTCAGACACTTTATCGAAAGGAAAGAAGAATATAGCTAAGATTAAATGATATGAACATTAGAGGAAATATTTTCCTTAGCTTAAGAACGAAAATAACAATAAGGATAGATACTGATGCAGGAGCATCTAGACCTATCCAACAATATAATGGTGTGGTCACATGTTCTGGCTAATGAAAGTTTCGAGGAAGACTTGGTTGTTTAATTGTATTAATTTCAAATTATGTAAGTAGTTAATTATTTCCTAATTCTAAATAGAATTGGGAATAAAATGGCAAGTGATCCTCCCTACATGGAGATCAAGCCAATTAGCTATATTGATTAGTTAGAGTAGGATTTGATTTCTTAAAATATAGTGAATTCCTTCATTTATGGAAGGAAACTGTTAGATAGAACATATATGTAATTTTCTTTCTTTTCTGAAGTGGGGGAGAGAGAGAGAGGATTCATGAGGGAATTGTAAGCCTATAGGAAGATTAGGAATAGAGGCCACTAATTGAAGAATGATGCCAAAGAGGAAAGGCTCAGGAGGGTAGTATAGTGTGTGGATTGTATTTTGATAACAAAGATATTTAATTTGTGTAATCGGCCAAGGTGAGACTCCGTAATCATTTTATGTTGAATGAATGATATTGTTCTTTTATGATTGATTATCGGGCCTCCAAAAACCCTTGTATGCTTTCAGATTCTATGTATTAGGCACGCGTGATTATCCTTTTGTCTGTTATGTTTAAACACCTAAATCATATGATTGATAGAAGTTGTGGCTTTATTTTAAATATCATTGTTTGATGCGGGTCAGTGAAGTCCTTTTACATAGTTTTGGTCCCGTGAGCAAAAAATCCAGTTTACACTAAAAATGAGTGAAAAACATAGTTGGATTTGGAATTCGTACTTGAACCATTTATAGACGAGACTCTATACTTTATCAGGTCCATTAGACCAATATCGGATTGTCGCTTTGCAATAGAAGGACTCTAGATAGTGGGCATTGTCACTTGCAATTGGTTGACTCAATCATGGCCATTGGATCATGATCAACTGCAACCATTGGATCGTGAAGGTAGTTTTGAAACAGTGCATGGTATTTCGAGTTTCGGAAGGACTGTAATCGGTATTGAGTGGTGGTCACCCGATCCCATTCACCCTTCGAAATATAACAACGAAGGTGAATAGGGAAACTGCTTTATCAGGTGGTTAATTTCCGTGTTTATTCTCTGCCTAAAATAAGATGTGGGCTGTCAGATCCACTATGCATAGGTCGGTGGTGGAGAATCAGCACGTCAATTTAAATGTTCAGAGTGAATGTTGACCGTTGGATTGGAAAAGGGAATGAATGATGGAGATTAACTGATCGGAGCGCGAAGTAGGAAGGTGACGGACCAAAGGACGAATCCGTCGATATATAGAAGTAGGCTTATAAATATTTCAGATCTAGATATATGTGTGGAGCAGGGTTTCCCGTGTATTTCCCGCGTTTCTATGTATTGAGATAAAAGGTGTTAATCGAGGTTTTAAGGCATAAAGTGGAATAAAACACTTATGATAATGTAATGAGTCCCGATAGCTTAAGTGGTCCTGATTTTGAAGAAAAACCACCAAAACTATGCTTCCGATATATATATGTGGGCATGAAATTTAAAGGATTATAAAGGTGAAATAGTCCCGATAAGGTGTTAGGGTGTGGCAGCCATATGGTTGCATCATTTTTGGTATCAAAGCAGGAAAAGGGAAGAAATTTCCTATGAGAAGGATGTATTTCTTATGAAGGTTATGATTACAAACGTATGAAAATAGCAACAGTTGAATGAATGGAAATGTTGGGCACGGGACTATAGCAGTGAGACTGTGGAAGAAATATTGGAAGTTCTTAGAGATTGTAGTAGAACCTCATTCTAGCTGAGGCTTGGAATAGATAGGGATAGAGGAGTCCTTAAGAGAAGTGAGTGGAGCAACCAGAGAGAAAGAGAGCAAGATTGCTCAGTACAAGTTCTAAGGAAAGAGGACTTGGAGAACAAGCAGAGGAGAAGCTTGGTGAGAATATCAACTTAGAGGAAGTTGATTGGTTGCAGGTGTAACACTCAAACAGAAGAAAAGATGGCTATGGAAAGTCATATGGAAGGTTCGGAAGAAGGCTACAATATGAAGGAGAAGGGTGCTCAAACAATCCATAGGAAATAGATGAGTCAAGCAAAGATTGACAAGGAAATAGTTGAGATAAGAGAAGAACTCGATGTATTAGTAATGATCCTAGAGGAGAATCAAAGACAAGGTTGGGTCTTGAAGAGGAAGCTAGTGAAGTGGCCTAAGTTTCATAGAAGGCTACAACAAGAACGAGTAAAGTGGTTGATGAAAAATCTCAGAGAAGCAGAGGTAGAAATAGAAGATTCCATATGTAGACCAGAACAAGGTGAAATGTTGCATGAAGAGGATAATGGGAGATCAGCTGAAGATTTCATGGACTATTGGCATAGTTCAAAACAATTAGAAGATATGATGACAAGGGAAGTTGATGAGGCAATGAAGCCTTGTGATTTTAATTCTCATAGTTTGTGTATGTTTGCAGGATATGCAGAGGATGATGGACACTCTGGTGACACTGTCATAAATAGGAATGGAGCTCTTCAGGTGAAGTATGATGGAGAATGCCTTTTAGAGGAAGAAAGTGCTAATTTATTGCAGTAGAGAAAGTTCATAGATGAAATTCTGTTTGGTGTAAAACAGTCAGATGAAACTGATATGGACTAGAATTCTAATGAAAATTCCATAGTGGTACTACAAGAAGGTAAACAAATGAATTTTTTTAATGAAATTGATGAAAGAAATTTGCAATACGATAGTGTAGAAAATAGGATAACCTAAGAGGATTGCCAGGAAAAGGGTGGAGCTGAGAATGGAAGTTGTGATGAACTGCTGGAGAGATTTCACATGGAAATAGAATTCTTGGAAAGATTGCTCAAGGAACCTGAAGGAGAAATGAAGCTTTCAGAACCTGATAAAGAAAAGGATATGGTTATTATGCATGATAAGGGTGAAATGTCTCTAACATTTATAGAGTTAATTAAATGTTCAGACTCTTCAGTTAATGATGTGACTATAGATATGGAAGACAACATTAATAAATATGATGTTGAAATGAGAGAAATTGAGCAGAGATTATTTGAAGGTGAAATGGAAGATCAGGAACAACAAGGAATTTATGGCCTCAAAGACATGAAGTAAATAGAAGTATTAATCCAGCAAGATAAAGATGGAAGGAACCAAAAATTTAAAAGAGATAATCAGAAACATGAGAATGAATTTGAGGAAGACATTAGATTGTAGAAGTATAGAAACTAGCATTAGAATGAAGAAAAAGAGATTAGTCTGGCAGTACAAAGGAAGACAGATGAAGACTGAAGATAGAGATGGAGAATGAAGAAAAGGGTCAAGTGGAAGCTATTGCAACAAAGGTGGAATGGCAAGCTGATGAACGAGTTCAGGGAACTTGAAAAAAATCATATTGATTTGTTAGACAAGGAGATTCTCAAAGAAATGGAGTCACAACAAGAAGGATCTACTGAAATCCAGAAGATCTATGATGGAAGATTGGTGCTTGAAGCATCAAAAGAGGATGAAAGGTATTTTATTTTAAAAATTGAAAGTTGTTGCGTGTTTGCAGGTCATGTAAACTTGAGGGAAAACATGTAGTTATTGGAAACTATCATATTAACATGTGAAGAGATGACTACTCACAGTCATATGAAGAATAAAGACAAAAGTTACAGTCAAGTGAAGGAATATGTCTAGTCAGATGACATCCAAAGGATAAGTCAAAAGGAGGATGGAAAAGGAATTATTGAGATCAAAGGAATGTTATGAAAGGAAGAGATCCATTCATGTGAATATGGAACAAAGAGTTTTCTCAGGAAAACTGATGAAGCTAATACAAACCAAATGGAGAATCTTATGAAGACCTTGGTGTCTCATAGTTTTGAAACTAATATTTTGCATGTAAATGTTGGATGCACTGAAGTAAGGCAATTGTTTAGTGTTGTCATAAGTGAAAGGAAAAGTAAAGATATGATTTCTCAGAAGTTAGAAGAAGGAAATTCACATAATCTTGTGGTGTAGAGGAAAGGGTAGCTATTAAACATAGCTGTAGTGAATTATGTAGATATTGGACAACTATTGAAGGCTGAAGCAAAAGGAGAACAGCTACTGAAGGTTGATATAGAGGAATTTGTAGATATTAAATAGTTATTGAAGATTATTGACCTTGAAGAAAGCGAGAGTAAAGAAGGACTATATGGAAAAGAAGTTGTCAGAAATGTTGGCATAATGAAGAAACAGGGTAAAGCATTTGTGTTTAATGAATTTATTGATTCTGGTGAAAATTTATATGCAAGAAAAAGACAATGTGAAGTCAATTTGAAACAAGGAATTGATTCTGAAGATGAGATCGAAGTAAGGAAGGATGAGATCAGAATGTCTCAGAAATATGGAATGATGTTGAATCTACAGTATGGAACTGTTGAACTAGAGATGAGTTTAGGAGATAATAATAACATGAATACTATTGTACAATAGGTATTTATTGATGAAGAAGAGGCTGAAGATGACATTTCAAAAGCAGACAAATATGATGCCATGATCCTTAAGGTTGCAGAAATTAAGTTACTAGAAGAAGAGGTATTCCATGTACCTAAGAAAGCAGGAAGAATTCTTAGTTTTCAAGAAATTTGTGGAGTTGCAGGTATATTGAGAATTGAAGTAAGAAGAAGTGAAGCCATGAATGAGAAACTAGAAGAAGAAACTGAAATTGTTGCAAAGGATCAATGGAGAAGGCATTTGTACATTTCAGAAATGTATATGGAAAAATATTGGCACAGGGATTATGATGTTCTTATGCAAGAACACATCCAGTTGCAGGAGGATAGTATTCATCATATGAGAAGTGAAGTGGACAAATAAATTGATGATTTTTGGAGACTCATACAACAACATTCCAATAAACTAAATAGAGGAAAAAAGAAAGAAGGAAGATTGGCTAGAAAGAATGGTATAGGTTAAGGTAATGGTAAATTGCAAATTAAAGTGTGGAAGCCTGACATAAATTGTGATGATGAGAAAAAAGCAGTAAGTTATATGAAAAATACAGTAGCAGACAGTGAGAGCATAGCTAATGAGGCAATACAGCATAAAGTATGGAGACCTAAAGAACGACAACAAACAACAGTAGTAACCAAGGATAGACTATCAAACAAAGTATGCGATCCAGGAGGACACAGATTAGAAGCACATGATCAAGAGATCATGATTATTTTTAACCTTAGGAGTCTGATGCAGGAGCATCTAGACCTAGCCAGCAATGTGATGGTGTGGTCACATGTTGTGGATAATGAAAGTTTGGAAGAAGACTTGGTTTTTTAATTGTATTAATTTCAAATTATATAAGTAGTTAATTGTTGCATAATTCTGAACAAAATTGGGAATAAAATGGCAAGTGATCCTCCCTGCATGGAGATCAAGCCAATTAGCTATATTGATTAGTTAGAGTAAGATTTGATTTCTTAAAACATAGTGAATTCCTTTGTTTATGGAAGGAAACTGTTAGATAGAACATATATGTAATTTTCCTTCTTAATTTTGAAGAGGGGGAGAGAGAGAGGATTCACGAGGGAATTGTAAGCCTACAGGGAGATTAGGAACAGAGGCCACTAATTGAAGAATCATGCCAAAGAGGAAAGACTTAAGAGGGTAGTATAGTGTGTGGATTGTATTTTGATAACAGAGATCTTTAATTTGTGTAATCGGCTAGGGTGAGACTCTGTAATTGTTTTATTTTAAATGAATGATATTGTTGTGTTATGATTGATTATCGGGCCTGTGGAAACCCTTGTATGATTTCAGATTCTATGTATTTAGGTCGGGTGATTATCCTTTTGTTTGGTATGTTTAAATGCCTAAATCGTATGATTGATAGAATTCATGGATTTATTTTAAATATCATTGTTTGATGCGGCTCAGCGATGTATTTTTACATAGTTTTGGTTCCGCAAGAAAAAAACCTAGTTTACACTAAGAATGAGCACAAAACATAGTTATATTTGGAATCTGGACTTCCACCATTTATAGATGAGACTCTATACTTTATCGGGTCCATTAGAATGATATTAGATCAGTGCTTTAAAATAGAAGGACTCTATACAGTAGGCATCACGACTTGCGATTGGCCGACTCAATTGTGGCTATTGGATCATGATCAACCATGACCATTGGATCATGATGGTAGTTTCAAAACAGTGCATGATATTTCAGGTGGCGGGAGGACAGTAAGCAGTATTGAGTGGTGGTCACCCAATCCCATTCACCCTTCAACACATAGCAGCGAGGGTGAACAGGGAAACCGCTTTATCGGGCGGTTAGTTCCCATGTCTATTGTCTGCCTAAAATAAGATATGGGCCATCGGATCCACTACGCATAGGTCGATGATGGAGAGTCGACACGTCAATTTAAAAGTTCAGAGTGAATTCTGACCATTGGATTAGAAAAGGGAATGAGTGGAGATCAGCCGATCGGAGAGCGGTGATTGGAGCGCGTAGTAGGAAGGCGATGGACCAAAGGATGGATCCACCAATATATAGAAGAGGGCTTATAAATATTTGAGATCTGGATATATGTGTGGAGTGAGGTTTCCCGTGTATTTCCCACGTTTCTATGTATTGGGATAAAAGGTATTGGTTGGTGTTTTAAGGCATAAAGTGGAATAAAACACTTACAATAATGTAATGAGTCCCGATAGCTTAAGTGGTCCCAATTTTAAAGAAAAAACACCAAAATTACACTTCCGACATATATATGTGGGCATAAAATTTCAAGGCTTATAAGGGTGAAATAGTCCCGATAAGGTGTTAGGGTGTGGTAGCCATATGGTTGCATCAAATAAGAAGTCCATTTCATCAAAGAATTGGAGGATGCTAAAATAAGGAAGTCCAAGGAAGAGAAGCATTAGAAGCAGGAGCTCGTGACATCACCATAGGGAAACATGAGGGACCGCTGGAACAAAATGTATGGTAGTCAAACTTGAAGTATATATCTCTTTGTGACCTCATTGGAAGATTAAAAGAAGTCATCTAGGACAAGTATCATCATACATCAGTTTAAAAGGGAAACATCTACTGAATAAGGATATACAAGATGGAATCCTCATTGAAGAATTCATCGATCTAGAGAGGAGGAAAGTGTTTCATGAGGAACTCCCACTTATCTAGTCATGGTATGATGGTATGATGACATGAGAGATGAAGAAGATCGAGTTGAAGTTATTTTCAATAAATGAAGTTGTTGAAAGAACCATAGATGACCTAAAGGTAAATAAGGTATGTTTTTATTTAATGTTATAAAGTTATGTCATATGGTTATAGGTAACAAGGATCACGACTTCTAGTTTGAGAAGCATGATCAAAGGAAAGGAATCTCCTCATATGAAAGAATGTTAGAATGCATGAGTCGCAATAGATGAAATCAACATAATATGTCCTCATATGTTGTATGAGGTGGTTGACTATGATTGAGGAAATCTGATTGGTAGTACCTAGAAATGAAGTGTGTGAAGAGACAAAAAGAGGTCGTGATAATATGAAATGATGGAAGAAGGCACTCGAAATTCAAAGTCCAAGAAGATGTGACTATAATATTTCCTGGAGAGATGTAAAGAGTTTGATGGAAGTCGGGAGAATATAGAGACCCTTGACAATGAATATATGTGGGAGATGTTTCAATTTTCATGCATGATGTCGATACTTATATGAATATGTCATGGTGAAATATCATCACAAAGGTAATTCTAATTTGAAGTGTTCATTGATTATTTTTGAACTAGCATTTGGTTGGGCTTATGTAGGATTGTCAAAGGGAATATCTATGAATGACTTCCATGTAGAGCATTTAGAAGGATGTAATGTCCTTTTGAAAATATGGCGTGAAAGAAAAATAACATAAATAAAAGTCAGATGGAAAATACGATGGATCACTTTCTGATGAGTTGAATACATGACTAACTTATGAATAAAATGATGTATGATCTATGCCCTACATAGAAATTCCAAAAGATGAAGACTCCTTGATGAAAAATAAATTTATGACATCGAATAAAGGACTCTTCAAGAAACTGCTTGTTTTAGGATCTCCACATAAGGATCTGCGATAGGTCCTTGGTTGAGAGGGAGCCTGAGATGAAGTTTCTTACTTGGAAGAAACTTGGGAAATTCCTAAGGAGGAAGCTTAGGCACATTCCTTTGTGATATGAATGAGTAAATTCCTTTAATGGAATAAAACCTCCCAGTTTGAAAAGGAGAGATTTACACATTGTTTAGATCTTCTCTTGGGAAGATAGAATGGAGGATTGTTTAATAATTTGGCATCCGATGCTCTTAGGGGATGCGATAGGGTATTCCATGAAAGAGTAGTCGTGGAGGACTACTATTATTTTGGTACTAGGGAGTCCACCAAAATAATATTCCTTATGGAGCATATCCTGAGTGAACCTAGGTGGGGTATGTTGCTAGAGAGACTATTATGAGCATGCCTATAACTCATTGGTGTCACCAACATTGTGTTATGATCTTGTGGAGAGATAGAGATGATAGTCAAGGCCTTGCTCTATGACAATGCTGGTTGATACGATGTGAAATAAATAAGTTACAAATCTGAATTTTTCTGATGAGGAATCATTCAGATTGAGAATGACCAAGTAACGTTATGAATATCTCCCTAGTTAAGAGGGAGTGTTGAAAGTGTAACTAGGTTTAGTGTTCATACAATATGTAATTGTGATTGATGTAATTGTCATGCGGAAAGAGTTATTTTTGCGGACAAACCTAACCTCCCTAGGAGTCTAAGACTCTCTAGTGACAAACAAACCAAACAAGAGAATCCTTCTCTAAACACACATTATTCTATGAGAGATCAAGTGTTTTCCGATCTTACCTTAGGTCCAACGCTTGTTGTAGCAGTCCAGCCTTTCTGATCCAGATGAGCTCCTCCTTCACTTTAAGACCTGCATACACTAACAAAGCAAACGATTACATAACACCTGAATATTTCATAAAACAAAGCATATTCATCACATAGACAAAGGAGTACATGAAATAATTCATTAACAACAAATCATTGAGAAGAATGGACTTATTTGTATTAAGGAAACAAAAAAGGAACCATTACAACCTGAGCCTTGGTGTTGTGCAAGCTCCTCCCAGGGTCCAACAAGAGATTTCCTCTACTTTGACAAGCTCACCCACTCCCAATATGGCAACAAGGAAGGATAGTGATCTCTCCTCACAAGTCAACAATGGAAGTCCTAATCCAGCAGCATTTACCCTTTAGAATGTTCAGCTTTCAACCTCCCCTCCTTTGGCCCAATGCCTGTATTTATAGTATTCTAGAGGAGGTTATTCAGTTCCAACATCAATGGGATACTCCCTCTTTTGGATGGGGTAGCTCCTCTCTTGATGGGATAAGTTCCTCTATCATAGGGATGCATGAACCATCTGGAGGCGCTCAATACACGTCAAACACTCTTCTAGAAGGCTCTAGAAGTGACCACAAGTAACTTTTTAAAGATGAAACTCGCGCCTTTTGACCTTTACAGGGGTACGCACCCATCCTTTGGCTTACAAAGTGTACAAGTACGCAAGCACAGTGTGTTTGGGATGCATACACATAGGCAAGGTAGAGAGAACCTGCGTACCCAGAGATAAACATGTTTTTAAGTGACTTTCTCTCTTTTTGAAGTTTGACATGAAGAGCAGAGGCATGAGGCTTTGACAAGGAGGATAATATGACTATTGATGGAGCCATATTAACTGCAGATAGTCATGGTGACAAATTTCAGTGTAACAATTCCTTATGAGAGTGCGGGAGTAGGTCTCTTCAAATACTCCGATTTAATGGGTACTTTTACTCTCCCACCTCCAAATATTACTTCAATCAACATGATCTAGGTTTCTACGGATCCTTTGATCATTCCTACTCCGGATGAAATTGAATCACTTTGCGTTTCTATGCCTTTAAGTCCATTGGAGCCAAATTATCTAGAAATAATCTTGGCTTTGATGGATGCTTTAGAAATTCATATTATTTTCAATATGAACCTGGACACTTATGTGCCATCTCCTTAGCTTAGTTCTTGGGATTTTTTGTATCCTTTGAATGAGACATTCCCCACCAATGAGAGTATCATTGAGGTCATGATTTTGGATGAAACTCCTTGGAAAACTCTCCATCATCATTCTACATTTATTCCTAGCTTGGTGAGATGCCTTCATGTTTTGAAGAATTTGTTTCTAATTACCTAACACATCCACTTCAAACACCTACGTTGGTGCATGAAGTCTTGTCAGAGGGTAATATGGGAAACATTACTACTACTATGAGTCTTGACATTTCCATTAAACCTGGAATCGTCAAGAAAATTCATATTGGGGTTTCTTGTTCACCTCATGAGGTTAGGGTTTACACTCAACTTTTCAAATAATTTTGAGACATCTTTGTGTGGTCATACGAGGAAGTGCCTAGCATTGTTCCAGCAATAATGGTGCATGAAATACCAACTTATCCTAGTGCAAAGCCTATCAGCCAATGACTTCACCACATGCATCCTTGAAAGGTTTGCTATTAAAATAGAAGTGGAAAATATTTTAAAATATGGCTTTATTTATCCCATCCCATTGATAGATTGGGTGTTTAACATTGTTCCCGCTGCCGAAAAATAGGACACAATTCGTGTCTATGTTAATTACCGTGACATTAATCATGCTTGTCCAAAAGATAATTATCCCAATCCTTTCATCGATTAGATCATTGACAAGTTCGTTGGGAGTGCAATTTTCTTGTTTATCGATGGATTTTCTGGCTACAACTAGATAACATTTCACCAGCTAATCAACATAAAATGAACTTTATCTATCCCTTGGCAATGTTTGCTTATAAATATTCCTTTAGATTTAAAAAATGTTGGTGGTACCTTACATAGATAAATTCCTTATGTGTTTCACGATATTCAACACATTATTTAGCATTACCTTGATGACTTACCAACCCATTCTACTAAGCTTCATGACCATCCAGATCACTTAAGATCCATCTTTCTATAGTGTCGACATTATAACATTTGTCACAATCTGCACAATTGCATTTTTTGCATTGAATCCGGTCGAATCTTGGGTTTTGTTGTGTCCAACAAAGGTATCCAAATTGATCCTTTATAATTTTAGGCCGTTGTCAACTTACGCTCCCAACCTCATTCATGCAATTGAAAAGACTACAAGGAAAGGCTAACTTTCTTTGTTGATTCATTTGTAATTACGTTGAACTTGCCAAAGGTTTTACTCGTTTACTTAAGAAGGGGATCCCTTTCGTTTGTGATGAAGTTGCCCAAAAATCCTTCGATGCTTTGAAAGACATGCTTATTAGTGCTCCTTTACTACATCCCCCTTATTATCAACGCAATTATTTCCTATACTTGGCTACGAATCATAATACTATTTTTATGGGGTTAGTTTAGGATGGCGATGATGGAAATGAGCACATGGTTTATTATTTAAGCCAAAATATTCTTGACAACAAGTCTCGATATGCCCATGTTGAGAAGATTACTTTGGAAAGAGTCCATGATTTTCAAAGATTTCATCATTATATCCTTTTACGAAAAGCCACAGTGATTTCCGATTGCAACCCCATGACCTATATACGGACTTGTTAGTTACTGGGGGAAAATAATATAAATGGATCATTATATTGCAGGAGTTTGATTTGGAGTTTACTTCCACCAAATCAAAGAAACTGCTCATTTTTTATGAGTTGATATGTTCCCTTCCATATGAAAGCACTTCTACTGATTTCACTGAGAAAATTCGCGATGAAACTCTATTTCTGATCAACACTTTTGACTCGTGGTAGGAATATTTCATTGTTTATATCCAAACCCAAACCTTCTGATCCAATTTGTCTCAATCCAACTGACGCTGCATCCGTCATCAGTCCCAAGCCTATCAGATCCTTAGTGATACATTGTATTAAGTTGGTGTGGACTCTATTTTTTGCAGGTGTCTCACCCTAGAAGAGGTTGAATGGTTACCACTCTTGCTCCTATGGTTGTCATATGTCAGGCTACACCACCACTCATAAAATCCTCCATGCTAGTTATTTCTAGCCTTTTCTCTTTAAAGATTGTATTCTAGCTATTCCGAATTTCCATGAATGCCAGATTTTTAACCACAAGCAACGCACCCCACCAATACCCTTACACCTAGTAGTTACCATTGGTCCATTCACTCAATGGGTCATTGATTTCATGACATGTAACCCTCACTTGGCTGAGGGGCATGGTTATATAATTGTCGTTGTCGACTATTTTACTAAAATTCTTGAGGTGATGCCTACATACAATGTTGATGGTATCACTACTGGCCAATTCCATTTTAACCACATCATAGCATGTTTTGGTATTCCTCAATCCATTTTAACTAACCATAGATCACATTTTCATTAGTACATGATGGCAAAGATGACTACTCCATTAGGCCTTGGTCATGATAGCTCAACTCCTTATTATCCACAAGCCAATGGCCAGGTTGAAGCAATTAATAAAGCTTTGATTACTATGCTTCAAAGTACTTTTGGGAAGCATAAAAACGTTTGGAATTTCATGTTTTTCTCAGCTCTCTGGGCTTATATAACTTCTGCTAAGACGACCAATCAACTCACTGTAGGTTTTAACCCCATATAGAAATTGCCTGCATACAAATTCTAAAACACAGAAAATAAACAATGCAAGAGAATAACACATAAAACACATATACACAGAGATTTTCCCCTGGATCCCAAAACCAGGACTACCAACTTGATTTTTCATTATGTTCCTTTCAATGTTACAATACATATTTATACATGCCGAAGCATCCAATACCATGGACCGAAAACCATCGCGTCTAATACCATGGATCGAAAACCATTCCGTCCAAAAAAACATGTGCGAAAATCATGCACAAAATCATAGGTGGGTCTGCCCAATCTAACATAGTATCCGAAAACAAAATTTCCTGGGGCATTGCCCAGGACCCCATAAAGTGTGGTTATGGATACGCCTCAAACCTCCTGTGACCCTGCCCTGCTACACAATCGATGCAACAAAGGGGGGGCTAGTCGTGGAAAGAATATAACACAACCCAAGATTCTCCCACTTGTTGTTTTCTTTCCATAGGGGGCCACAAGAGAGCTTAGTCATTTTTCTAGCCCTGAAACAACCATTGTCTCTCTACACCAAGAGAACTTCTCATATCTCACAGATTTTGTCAATGCATCTTCAGTATTCTTCAAAGTGTCCACCTTTACCAACAACACCTTTTTGTCTTCTATCATATCCCTCACAAAGTGATACTGAAAATTAATGTGCTTTTTCTTTAAATGATATGCGGGGTTCTTTGCCAATAAAATTTCAATTTGGTTGTCATAGTCTATCCTTATATCTCCCTGTACTAACCCCATACTTGAACACAATCTCTAGAACCAAACTGCTTCCTTGCTTGTATGAACGGTTGCCATGTATTCTACCTCTGTAGTTGATAGTGCCACTATAGATTGTTTCTTACTCATCCAATTGACTGCACCTCCAAATAGGTTAAACACATACCCACTTGTAGATCTTCTTGATCCAGATCTCCAACCCAGTCTGCATCAACAAAGCCATGAAAATCCAACATTATTTCTAATCCTGGTCTTCCTTGGTAACACAAACCATAATCACTAGTGCCACGTAAATACCTAAAAACCCACTTCACTATTGTCCAATGCTCCTTCCTTGGTTTTGACATAAACCTACTCAACGCTCCCACTACATGTGCAATGTCTGGTCTAATACAGACCATTGCATACATCAGGCTACTGATTGCACTTGCATATGGAACACGAGACATGTCCTCTTCCTCTTCTTCTGTCTTGGGACACTATTCAGCAAATAACCTCACACCTACAGGAATAAGAACCTTCCCAAGTTTACTATCCTACATATTAAACCTCTGTAATATTGTCTCGACCTACTTCCTCTAGTTTAACCAAAGCTTCCTCTTTGCCCGATCTCTTTTAATTTCCATGCCCAAAATATAGTTTGCAGTACCAAGATCTTTCAGTCGAATTTGGAGGACAATTGGGTCTTCAAATCCTTGATAATTTCTTTGTCATTTCCAACTAGTAACATATCATCCACATACAAGGCAAGATAAATAACATGGTCACCAATTAATTTGAAATACACACATTGATCTGCTTTACTTTTGCTGAAGCCAAGTCCTCGTATAAATGTATCAAATTTCTGATACCACATCCTTGGTGACTGTTTTAAACCATACAAAGACTTCTTTCACTTGCATACCAGTTCTTTCTTACCCTTCACCACAAAGCTTTCAAGTTGCTTCATGTATATTTCCTCTTCCAGATCCCTGTGAAGAAATGTTGTCTTCACATCCATCTGTTCTACCTCAAAATCAAAAGCAGTAACAACATATAAAAATAATCTAATAGAAGTTACCTTGGCAATAGGAGAAAAAATATCACCAAAATCAATTCCCAAGACTTGGGAATAACCTTTTGGTACCAACCTAGCTTTGTATTTCTCCACCTTTCCTTCTGCATTTGTCTCCTTCTTGAACATCCATTTGTTTCCAATGGGTTTCCTTCGAACCGACAACTCCACTAGATCCCAAGCCTCATTTTTGTGCAAAGATGCCATTTCATCAACCATGGCCTCTTTCCAAAGTTTTCCATCATTTGAATCTACTGTTTCCTTCACAGTTCTGGGATCATCGTCAGTAATAGATAAAGAAAAATTTGAATAAAAAGCAAATGGACTATACCTTTCTGGCTGCCTTCTCTCTCGAAATGATCTTCTCACACCCAGAGTTTGTGGCTCTTCATCTTCTGATTTCACCTCTACTGTAGAGTCTGATTCTTCCTCCTTAGGCTCAAACTCTATCTTCTTAGGTTCCTTTGGTTGGACTTCATGTTTAATAACATCTTTTGCCTCTCTGAACACCACATCTCAGTTGTACACAACCTTCCATGTGACTGGTTTCCAAAGCTTATAACCCTTTAAACCATCCTTATACCCAACAAAGATGCACTTTTCGTATTTACTATCCAACTTGGTTTGTTTCTCCTTTGGAACATGTACATATGCATCACATCCAAATACTCTCAGATGTGAAAGAGAGGGTTTCTTAACAGTCCATACCTATTGTGGAGTCTTATCCTTCAATGTTGTTGAAGGTGACCTGTTGACTAGGTAACATGTAGTATCCACTGCCTCTGCCCAGAATTCTTGTCCTAACCCGGCACCACAGAGCATGCTTCTTGACATTTCCATCAATGTCTTATTCATTCTTTCTACAACTCCATTTTGTTGAGGTGTATATGGAGTAGTCTTATATCGTGCTATACCACACTTCTTACAAAATTCTTCAAATTCCTTGCTGCAAAAGTCTCCACCATTATCTATCCTCAACACCTTTATCTTCTTCTCTGTCTGATTTTCCATGAGAGGCTTAAATTATTTAAACCTATCAAAGGCTTCATATTTCTTCTTAAGGAAATATATCCATGTATTCCTTGAGAAATCATCTATAAATGATACATAGTAGGCATAATTACCTAGTGACAGAACCTCCACAGGTCCAAACACATCACTGTGCACAAGTTATAATATATGTTTTTCCCTCTTACTACCAGAGGGGAAACTCACCCAATTCCACTTCCCATATACACAATTTTCACAGAAATATAAATCCAAAAAGATATTACTCATACCTTTTAACATACCTATACCATGAAGTATTCGAAGGCCCTTCTCTCCAATCTGTCCAAGCCTTTGATGCCATAGCATGGTCTTCCCTCCAGAGACCACTAGATTTTCTACTCCACTTTTAGGAACCACAGAACTATTACACCCATAAATAATAGTGCTACCTTGTAGCTTGTATAGAGTTCCAATTCGAACTCCTCGCATCAATACTAGTGCTGCCCGAACCATTTTGCAAGTATCCTTATCAAACATTGTTTTTACACTTGCATCATCTAGTTTGCTATCACGCGGAATGAGTCAATCTTGTAGACAAGACAGACCTTCCTAGAATCCAATGAAGACCTAATGACAAGCAAACCAACCAGACACTATCTTTCTCTAAATGTGCTTTATAAATAATGGCAAACAAATGTGTTTAAGGCCTACCTCATGTCCAACGCAAGTTTGGGGATGCCTTCGCTCCTTTGATCCAATTAAGTTCCTTTGTCACAAACCTGCAAACACAAACAAGGCAAATGATTAAATAGCACCTGAATAACCAGTATTATAAAACATATTTAACATGAAAGTCAAGGAGTCCATGAAACAAATAACATAAGATACTTGTTGAGAAAAATTAGCTTGATTGTATTAATTCAAAAGAAGAACTTTACAACCTTTGCCTTGACGCTATACAAGCTCCTCTGAGGTCCAACAAGAAGTCTCCTCTACTTTGACAAGCTTCACTCACTCCCAAATGAAGCGAAAAAGGTATGTGATCTCTCCTCTTAAGCTCAAATAGGAAGTCTTGATTTCACTAGCATTTACCCTCAAAAGTTAAGCTTCTAACCTCTCTAGCCACTAACCCAATGCCTCAATTTATAGTGCAATAGAGGGCAGTTACTAGGTCCTCCTTCAAAGGGATAGAATCCTCCTTCAAAAGGATAGCTCCTCCTAACAATGGATTAGCTCCTTCTCTTTTTAGATGCATGAACGACTTTGGAGCGAACAATCCACATCAAAATTCCTTCTAGAAACCTCTAGAATTAACACAAAGTGAGTTTTTTAAGATAAAAATTGCGCCTTTGGACTTTCACAGGGGTATGCACCCTCCCCTTTACATACACAGCATATAAGTACGCAGGTATCCTGAACAAAAGGTGCGGGCCCGCAGGCAAAAGTGAGAGAAAGTGCAGAACCAGAGTTACATTGCTTTTTTTATGTCTTTCTCTCATTTCCAAAGCTTGTTTTGAAGAGCTGAGGTCTGAGACTTACTTAGGAAGCTGGAATAGGTGGTGATAGACCCATACCGACTGCAAATAATCAAGGTGACAATATTTTTGTGTAACAGATTGCCCCCTAAAGTGCGAAGTCTGTAGTAGATGAGGATTTCATTTATCATTAGGAAGAGTGAAGTTCTTTATCATTTCGAGGATCATCTTGCGGAGAGCCCGACTGGAACCTGTAAAAACATTCAATGCAAAATATATATATGAGATCATATCATCGCTGAGGTAGGCATTCCCATACGCAGATAAAAACTGACTAAGAGACTGAAAACTGACTAGAAGACTAACTACTGCTCTGATATAATAATGATCTCGTAACACATCATAAGTACAGACACATGTGGACACAGTATGGACGCATCCATCTGTTTATGAATAGTCCATAGTATAATGAATACAAAATTCCTCGCAACCTGGATGGTGGAAACTAGATCCAGGGTCTTCATTTCTATGTCCTGAAACAGTACGATTCTATCCATGTGATTGAATGTGTCGAAGTCGAACATGGTAGAAACCGTTTGATTACCAGTCAATGATGTAAACTGTTAACAAGTGTGAGAGAAACCACCAATAATGACAATGGCTCTCAAAGTACTCAGTACAATCCATGAGATGCGATAAGATGTGTTGATGTCGAACATGTCATGGAATCCTTTGATCGAAAGTCAATAATGTAAATTGTCGTCAAAGGTGAGAAACCTACCATTGAGGCATGCAGATCTCAAGGTACTGATGATTCCTAGATCATCTTTCTATATAATGAGTTGAAGTCGATAGAAAGCAATCCATCGTAGGCAAGCCCACAACACGAAATCATAGATCAAGCTGAAGAAATTTAGTTGCAAGGACTAACTCAGGGATGGTCAAGATGGATGACAGACATTTTGTAGATGAATGGCTTATTTGCACTGACCACTTGAACACATAACGACACGACAGATGGTTTGGTGACAATTGACCCAAAGTTAATACCCAGAAACCAGCTGAAGACTTTCAATATTGTTTGATCAACTGTTAGGTAAAGGATTTCCCAACCCAGGTGAATGAAAGTGTCGTGCTCAAGAGTGGTTATAAAGTATGACAAATAGACTCACTTTTCTCTATTTTCCCCCACCATTTCTGGCAAGTACCTCTTTATATTTTACAAGCTTGAGGAGGATAACATATGCTTGATTATAAGCTCACCCTTCGGGTGAGTCCAACTTAGTTTAAATTCGAACCCTAAGAAGGAGTGGTCCGTTCCTGTTTGTAATTGAACATGTCCTTTACTGTCGAAATTTTAACGAGTCCAGTATAGGAGAAACTCGGCGTTTTTCATTTTTAGAGAGTCTGAAAAACTTAAGAAGACTCTAGGGTTGACTTTTTCGTAAATTTGTGTCTCCCAAGCCCGAAAAAGTATAAAATAATACTTGAGAGAACCGCTTGATCTTTTACGACCAAGGAGTACCTTTCGTAATTAGTGCCTCTGATCCAAAAAAGTAAAAAAAGTGATCAATGACACGTCATTTTATGACCAATATCGAATTTGAAACGAAAAAAAGCCGACAACCTTTTCGTGTTTTTACGGTCAGAAAAGGGCTGTAAGAGGACCGTCTTTTTAGTTCCTTTTTAATGAGCTTAAAAAGAAAAACTTGGCAATCTTTTCATGTTTTAGGAGTCAGAAAAGAGCTTAAAGATG
Organism: Pinus taeda; assembly: GCA_000404065.3. Taxonomy (NCBI): domain Eukaryota; kingdom Viridiplantae; phylum Streptophyta; class Pinopsida; order Pinales; family Pinaceae; genus Pinus; species Pinus taeda. The sequence continues at coordinate 271,678 of APFE030862399.1, forward strand.
ACTGTAATGGTTTTTGGTTGAAAAATGATCAATTTCGCCTGAAAATCCGTTATCCTGAACAAAAACTCAAACATTACTCATACTTGTTTAATAATAGGTTAAAATGTCGTAAAAAACACCTTTTTAAAGTGAAATATAAACAAATTTAGAATATATTTACCCAAAAAACTTATAAAAATGACTTTTTACCATTGATTTTTACCATTTGAGATTTGGTTGAGAAAAAAGGGCTTTTGACCAAAAACTTCCCGTGAAGATTTCGGAAACTCCGTTCGTCGGAATCGAACGCCGTCTCCTCCAGGTAATCCACATCATCTTACTCTTCATTTTTGTCCGTTTGAATTTTTTTTTTAGGATTTAAATTGTGTTTTTAGGAGGTTTTTAGGTTTAGAAACCCACGCGCGGGGGCCCGCAGGTTCACCACAGGGGACCTGCGTACCCCGACTTTTTTGCAATGGATAAGAAGGTCGGGGTACCCAGCGCATAGGTTAACAAAAACCTAACTAACTCAAAAAATACCCAATGAAATCAATTTTACATGTTCTAATTCACCTTTTTACTTGATTGTAGGATATACATCATGCTTGATTGGCGAGAATGGGAGCACGAGGATGTGGACCTCGCCGCAATCAATCATCAACCTTCGATCGATGCATTGAAGGCATGTGGCTTGTACAAGTTCTGGGCCATACCTAGCATGAGGGCCCAGGTGGACTTTTTGCAGTGGTTGGTTGATAGATGGAGTATATAGGACTAGTGTTTCTTTATTGGAGGACACCAGCTCGAAATCGAGCTAGCTGGCATATACTTCTTGACTAGTTTGCCCAGGAGGGGTGAACACTTGACTCTATTTGGGCCCAGGGCAGGTGGCCAATCTGTCGAGAGCCTCCGCTTAGAGTTTTGCAATGTCCAGAACCGGAACAAAGGGATATATATTAAAACCATATCCCTTCCTGAACTCATGGTTATAGCATTCAAAGTTACCAGACTCTGCGGCAGTGCAGTGCTACACGTTGCCACTGGATCCCAGATGCGGATGGCAGTTGATTGCTTTCGAGGCACCATTTTCAACTGGTGCGATGCTATGTTGGCCAATGTGAAGGGCCAAAAATGGACAGCTAAATACCTTTGGTTATGGGGCTATAGTTGTGAGTTTTGGCCTGGAGAGGGTTCTGATGCTGATCCCACAGCAACTTACTATTGGAGCTAGGCTTCCTCGAGAGCCCAAACTGATGCGATGGGTTGCAGTTATGTCCTGTCATCTTGATGAGGGGACCAAGGTCGTTCGGTTCAAACCTGAGTATTTCCAATGGTTGGAAAATCAGGTTTTTCTATCTAGGAGATTCCTTATGCTGGGGTTGATTTTCGTGGAGACCCAGACATGGCTCTTCCACCAGGAGAGCAATGGAATGGTGCAGGTAAAATCATTTTCAACATTTCCCTAATTTTAATTTTTAGTTTTTTTTATATCGTCCCAAAACTGATAGTAAAAAGTTTCAAATGCAGATGTGGGCCCACGGCGACCAGCCACTCTCTGGCCTTACGAGAGGAAACAACCAGTTGCACCGGCTCCAGCCCCACAAGATGAATCAACAGAGACCTTAGCCGAGCTGGAGAGTCATTTAGAGTGCCTGACAGGGGACATGCCCGAGACCAGTATAGATGACATCCCTCTTCGACTTCAGCGTTACGTGATTGGAGTCCCAAGACCCTTTAGGAGGTTCCTTTGTAAGGTGGCCCGTGCAGTGGTTTTGTATCGAGATCATCACCAATGATGGGATGGTCGCCTATTGTAGTCACATATGACATTTTTGCTTTTTTGTACTTATCATTTTTGCCGATCATAAGGTGTTTTTCAACGTATGATCGAGGACGATGTATTATTTTGACACACTCCTATATATATGATATCGTTATTACCAGCTTGTCTTGTTAAACATGTTATGGAATGTTTTTAAATTTATTTGTATGATTATTGCACATGTCTACTTAACATTTGAGAAGCAATTGCATCTGCTAATGTATTTAAAGATCTTGGAATATGTTGATATTCAATATAGTCAAATTCATGTTCCAAGAGACGCACTCTAAAAACTAATCTCAATAATACTAGATTTCTAATGCCGTATACTCTATTAAGCTGTAATACAACGAGTTCAAAATCTAACCTCACTATCAAACTCCGAATCCCAAATGAAATAGATTCAAATAATAACTCAATCACTGCACTATACTTTGCAATGTTGTTTGTTGTTTGACCGAGGCTTACCCCATGCATAGATACCAACTCGTCATAGGGCAAATAAGTAACCCAAGCTGCGGAAGAAATATTTCGTGTACTACGACAAGCACCATCAGCAAAACCAATGTATGTTTGGAGAGGCGTCAACATCTGTGACATCAAGAGTAAAACCAAGATAAGCGAGAATAATGACGAAAAACACTCTCTAAGCTAAGCACACTTTTTAATCTAAAAAACACCAGCTAGAAAGAAAACTAAGCTAACTAAAAATCTCAACACCCATCTTTAAGCATAATACCTCTTTAGGTAAAGACCATTTCTGGGTTTACCTAAAGAGACCCCGTCAAAGTCTACCAATTCATAGGCCCCTTTTGCTAGCTTTC
>APFE030862401.1:0-10650 GCA_000404065.3 Pinus taeda
TAGGCCCAACTCACCTAAGTCTCGACCTTAGTCAAGAATTTGCCAAAGTTGTAAGAGAATGAACTTTTCTATTTACCAACTTCAACTGATTATAACTCCTGATCCAAGAGGCCATTTGCAGACTTCCACATATTGTTGGAAAGCTCTTTCGAAGCACTATCCAAGTGTATTATCTCTAAGAGTATTTGAATTGATCTCTTAAATAATGATCTCTTCCAAAGCATGGGACTGCCAACCACCATAGTCATGATTTTATGGTTTCTCAAATGGGCTTGTTACTATGATGATTCTTTACAAAGCACTCCAACAACTATGGAACTCCCCCTAAGCATGGAAAATATTAGGGGCTAATTTTCCATGATTTTTCCACAAAAGAGATTCACCAATTTCCAATTTTATAAAAGACGATTTGCCCAAATTTTAGAATATAAAATTATTTTCACTTAAATATCGCCAAAATTATATAGATACTATATATAAAATAATTATAAATTTGAATAATTTTACAAATATATCAATAAACATTTTATAGTTTGCATATTAGGGATTAGTGAGATTAGCTAATGTTTTTAAACTTCAAGAAAAATCTCCATCCTTAACATTTTCCTTGCCCCTGATCTTGATACACCAAGCACACCAATGATATCATCTGCTACCATGACATCTCACTTATTGGACATCAATGTTGTCTTGCCTAACATCATGCTAGCACATACATCCATGGTAGTTTAGTTGGCATCAATGCAAACGCACTCATTCACTGTCAGAAAATGTCAATTGCCCAACTTGATCTCCTAAAATGACTGTTGACATCAATTCCAACACACTTACTACCACTAGCTAAATAGACAATTCCAACTGTCCAGCAATATTGCTTCCCAATAAAGTAATTGTGTAATATGATGGCCTCCTCACATTTTGTAAACTTCATTTATTAATTATATTTCATTATTAGATATTTTATACTTTGTGAGTTCCCACTGGACCAATGAGTTCAATGGAAGCAATAAAGAAAATAGTTAGGAACCAAAATAATTTCGAATAAGATTGGCATACTAGAAAAAATGATTTAAATGATAAAGCAAATAATGAAGCTGGAAAATAATTTTGAATAAACTTGGTGGATTAATCTTAAGATTATTGTTGGAAATAATAAAACAAATGGTTAGGTAGTAAGCTAATTTTGAATACATTACGTTGAATAATTTGATTGGTTGAACATCTTGAACTTGATATTGGAGCTGACAACCTTTAGATACCCCACAAAATATTTCTTTAAAAGATAAAATTATGAAATCCAGTATGTCACTACAAGACTCACAAAATGGATTGCATTATTTAAGAGGTATTATTAAATGGAAGAGGTAAGATGGCCTAAGGTTGTCTTTAATGACATATTGTGCAAAAGAAAAAATACTTGGATGTAGTAGAATAACAAATGGTTTAGTAAATAGGGTATTTGCTTGAACACGTGTCCCATAAACAATAAAGAGATAAAAGCTTTTGTTATGGATAAGTTACACAAATGTCCATGGGATAAGGAGCTATCAAGAAAGAGAAAGTACTATATTCAAGTGTTTAATCCCACTCATAATCATTAACAAAAAGCATACATAGAGGCATCTTGGAGAGCCAAAATTATTATTTCTCAGTTAAGAACTAATTCTCATCAAGTTCGTTGTGAAACAGGGTTCTAGAAAAGGCTAAAAGAAGTGTGGGAGGAAAGAGTATGTATTTTTGTTCTTTCGGAAAAGTGGAAATGGAAAATCATTTCATTTTCGAACGTGAGGCCTTCAAAGACAATAGGGAAAGTTATGCAGATATTCTCATAGCTAGCTTTTTGGATAATCTATTTAGCGAGGGGTTTGTCAATATGCTTGGAGTGTTTATTGTAAGGCTTCATGGGAAAATGGTTGAATACATCAACCAAATGAAGAAGCAGTCTGTCCCATAAACTATCTTAGCCTCATAGACATTAAAATGATTTTCTTTCTTTCTTTCATTCTTTCTATGCCTTGTTGACCCACTTTCTATAAAAAATGAATGATGATCCACAAAAAGGGAATATGTTCGCTTAGTTTGTGACACATCAACGAAACCATGCATAACACAACATTCGTTGAGAAGAAACACTTTTTCCAGTCCATAACAAAAAACCCACTTTACAGTAATCGAGGTGACCACTCCATGTGTTTTCTTTTGGAGTAGTCTAACAAGGTGGAGGAATTGTCCGGTTTCCATTGCTGACCGAAAAACCTCCTACTCTGGCTGCCATCAATTCCTCTGCCCTCCGCCACCCTCCGCATTAAAGTCGATGTTTGACAAGAATTCCGATTTCCATCGACGTCTAACAGGAATTCTGATTTCCATCGCCATCTTGCTACCATGGAGTTAATTCACCTTTCAATTTGAATTCAGAAATAACCCACGGGCTGCTCCCTAACCAATTCGACCCGGCACTTCCCTGCAACTCACCAAGTAATCGAAACAAGACAGAAAACTCACTCCGCGCCTGTAGCTCACCAAAACAAGGCGAAAAGTTCACTCCCGGGCTTTACAACTCACCACCTAGGCGACAAATAGGTAGGTTCATTGTAGATCATTCATGGTAGATCAGATGCAAATGCATTTAAAAATAATAATTTATTTTCTAAATTTGATGCAGTAAAACTTCACATTCAGTACCCAAACGACTGTTTTACATGCCAAAAGTCTGATTTTTTAGGGACCTTGTTCCATTTAGCCTCAAGACAATGGTGAATGTCTAAAATTGATGAAAACTTGAGTTTAAAATTTTCCATCGCTGCCATTCATACATAGGTCAAAATGCTTCCGTTGCTGTGGGATTAAGCGATTAAATTCTCCATCTCGAATAAAAAGGATAATCTAAATGTTTTTTGGCTAGAGAGGCACTCGTTGTGTATGATATTAGAGATTCCTTTTTTTATTGTCCTTGTATATAGTCTTATAAATTTCATAAGAGCTCTTGTCAGATTATGTTTGGGACCAATACATTACCAAATAGCACATGCAAAAGCCTCACAATTTCATATAAATTGACCCTACAATTTATACGAAGTTCCTCATGTTTTTCATAAACATTTGTCACCACCATAGATCTATTCAAGCCTTATATCTATTAAGTACCTGTGAACTAGAATTCGTAGTGTCATAAAATCCCCCATTTATAAAATCTAATTAAAAATACATTTCTATGGTCTACCTACAGAATTTATGCACTCATCTCAACTTACTGTCACATGAAATCCCCTATTTGTAAAATCCAAATAAAAATACATTTGCAAAGTTTGTACATTGGACTCTTCTCAAGTTGTTTCCATTATCTCATATGATGGAGAACTTAATTTTCATTCAACTAGTTGCATTTTCTTATATTCTTGCCACCATTTTTTGAAACTGCTTCCTTCTCAGAAAACATTTGAAGAAATGGTGCACTCATTAATCATCTTTCTCACATATTTTTAAAAGTTTTCCAAACTTTCTTTCTTTTGGTGTAGGCCTTGTTTGTTATCTTTCAAAGCCTCTTATCCAGACATAGACTGCTCTCTTGAAAAATTTGTATCCAGTAGAGTAGTGGACTGATTGTAGAGATTAGCAATGTCAATACTAGTAGGGGAAACACCCAAAAGTCCAAACGTTTTATCCCACACTCGGAGAGCAATGGTCCAATTGTTTGCTCACCTACAAACTTTTGCCAGTTTGCAATCATATTTGTAATATGAAAACTTAGTACTAGTATCTCGATTGTCCTCTCCACCAATTCTATGAATTTGATTAGAATCGTTTCTGCGAACGTTTGTAGTTGTTGCATAGAACAAAACACTTCGTGCTTCTATTAAATGGAAAAAAAACCCATGATGTCACAAATTCTCAGGTTGGTGAAACATGGGAATTATTAGACTATATATATATGGGAAGAAGAAATACCTTTTGTATCATCAAATCTCCAAAAGGATTTGTTGTTGTAATGACTTGCTATAACTCCTAACTATGAGATTCACAAAGCAATCATTCAATTTCCGAAACACGACTTGATATAGAAAGAAAACACAGAAATAAGTTTCATATTGTAATGTTGTGGAACAGACTAGATTTGTACTAATAATTCTAGGATGAACAACTATCACATCTATTTCAGCATTGGCTAGAAGCTTGCTAGACAGTACTAAAAGGAACATCAATTGGTACAGGAAAATTAATAAGTAAACATTACAATCAAGAAACTATATGTTTATGACAAAGGTTTATAACCAACTCATAGTGGCAGGTTAAGTCTATCAGTGCTGTAAACCTTTAAAAAGCCCAAGAATTTTTACCTTGAGATTTGCATTAATAACCTACTTACATTGGAATGTAAAAACTAGCATAACATAAGTGGAGCAGTACAAAGTCATAGTTTTACATATGTGAGCAGGTTTGCTTGCACTATAAGCAGCAATACAGTTGAAACTATTTTTCTTCAATTTGAGAGATCCTGATGGTCTACTACTCTGCAATGGTGAGCCTAGACACATTAATAATAAAGACATGATGGGCATTAAACCTTAGGAAACATCAAATATGACTTCATGAAAATTAAAAAGTAGGGCACCAAGGTTGAATAATATCATACCACAAAGTTTACATTAACAACTCTTGAAGCACCTCTAGCTTCAAGAAGTAAAGGTAAGAGGAGGATTGTTAGGAGCATTTAGTCTTAGCCAACAAATAATACTAGCCTTACAGGCCTAACACTGGAACACATCAAAATTTGAGCAACCCTCTCAGAGATACTTCGCTTAGCCACTCCATAGACACACACAAGTAAAATCTACCCTCAATATTTTGTTACAGCCATTGCAACTTCTCTTTCCTCTGGAAGAGACTCGTCCTGTACAAGGGAAAAATGCTCAAAATTGAAATATGGAACCAATGGCACTCAAACTAAAGGAAATTGACTTTTCTTTGGCAATGAAACATTGTTCTTTTGTACCCATTGCTCAATCCAACTGTAGGATGAAACTTGACCTCCAACTAAAGTAAAAAATCATCCTCTTTTCTGAATATTAGGGGCTACTATCTACAACTTGATTGGCTAAGAGTGTGCTTATGAATGGCATTTTCTTAGTTTGTGGCCATTCAATCACGATGAAACATATTCTCTAGGACTACATGTTTGTTAAGAGGACTTTGAAATATATTCAAGAGCAACAGTCAATTTTTCTTCAAGGGCAACTCCATTAGCAAACAACTTTGTTTAGAGATTCGCATTACATAGCACACGTTGTTTTCTCCAAAATCTGGCACTGCCTTAGAATGACTACTTTGTTCACTGTTTGGAGATTATCGTAAAAAACATTCCATTCTTCTTTACAACACAAGTCTTTATGTTCATGTTTATATAATCAACCTCATTTTCAAAATATTTACATCCTTTCCTCTTTGTTTCTAAATCCCTCAGTTTATTGGATAAGAAGATATAGTATTTCTTTTCATTTAAAGCATGACATTAGATATCTGGTGTCAACTTCTACAATGAACTTACCTCACAGATAGTTTTAGGTGCTTTCATTGAACTAGTGCATGGAATGTAGCACAGGGTTCAAGGAATGATTGCGACTGGAAATCAGTCAGTGCATGGTGCTATGATAGTATGGTATCTCTCAATTATAAACATGAATGAACAAAACAAGGATTAGGCTTTTTCTCACTAAGCAGTAAGAACAAGAGGTACAAATCAGCATAGGTTTTATTTTTGAATGCATAAATAGATTTGGCTCCATGAAAAACCCCTAAAACACTAGAACTGTGCAGATTCATCAGCTGAAAGCTGCAATTCCAACAATTTCTAAATGAATTTAGGCAAAATTTGTTAATAAACATGACCAAATATGGTCTAGAACATTAAATTTTTATACTTTGAATCTATGACTCGAGACCATTATATTATCCCCCAAAACAGACCACTATGGCTGCATGATTGACCTTCTTGGCCATTTTGGGCGCTTGGGTGAGGCCGAGAAAGGAGGCCAAGAAGCTTTTGTATTGTGGGGACCTTCAGGTAGGGTATGTCACCTATGTCAGTCTCTTGCAAGGATGTGTTGACACAAAAGCCTTGGCAGAGGGTAAGTGGATCCATACCCATATGATAAAAAGTGGGTTAGAGCCAAATGTATTTGCAGAAAACAATCTCATCAACATGTATGCTAAATGTGCAAGTGTCAATGATGTGCGCCAACTGTTTAACAAAATGTATGAGTGAACTGTTATTACAAGAAATGTTAAATGGGGTGCAATTGAGTTTGCTTGCCAAATGTTTGACAAAATGCCTGAGAGGGTCTTGGTTTCTTGGAATTCAATCATTGCAGGATATGCAACCACTAGGGATGGGAAGAAGGCACTTGGTTATTTTTTCTAAATGTTGAGGGGAGGGATGAGATCGAACCAGATAACTTTCACTAGTGCTCTTGGTGTTTGTGTTGGCATTGAAGATTTCATTGCCTTTTCTTTGTTCTAACACTCTCTTTTGCCATGGGTAGTGGAATGTGAGCGTAATGATTACCTTCTATAAATTTCACATATATTATGGCAGCACTAAGAATCTTTGAGGACAGACTACTAGTAGAGTTGTGATGTAAACATACATTGTAGAAAGCCCTTTCATTCAAGTCTAGTCCTGCTTAGAAAATGGTTAGCCTAAAAAAACATGGCCAACATTCGTTGGATTGCATCTGTTCATGTTGTCAAAGGAATCTTTCCTTTTAGGAATGCCATGTTCAAAGTGAATGAGGCAAGAAGAAACATCTTAAAGGAAATGCTTGCATCCCAAATTTTGTGCATCCTTTTGTGCTATTTATTTTTGTCATTATTGAGTGATCGATATCTCAAAAAAAGCATAAAAGAGGTTTTATATTTATGTATATGTTGGATAACTTGCTAAGATTGAAATTTTAGTTTTGATGTCCTTGCATATTGTTTGACCAAACCAGTCAAAATGGGCAAGCGAGGCAAATGGCAATACATTATGGATCTTGAGGTGCAAGACCTCAAAGGCAAAATGACGCTCTCTAGTAAAGACTTGGTTTGGACGGAAATAAGTAGAAAAAACAATAGTATTGACCAAGTTGCTGTAATACCATTACGATGAGTTGCTGAATTTATCAAAGGAGAGGAAGAAAATCCTATTTCTCTACTTTATTGTGAAAGTTATGAATGAAATTTCTGATAGATCAATATTAACTTTCAATATGTATGAACATGAAGATGGGGAAGGTTGGGCTTGTCAAGCTCAATGTGACACTTCAGGTGAGACCAGGGCCTTCCATAGGCCCAAGCTTTCAAGGGACGTTGTTGCATATTTAGAGATTTGTTTCTTTTTGGGAGTGCCTATTGATGTAGTGTATAGAACCCACATTAAGAGACATGTTGACATCAATGTGGCAGCTCGAGATAGAGATTTCTTCTTATGCAAGAAAGATATTGTAAACATCTATAATAGGTTGGCGAAGGGAAATTATAAACTTCACAAAAAGGATGAAATGAGTGTAAACCTTTGGTATCAAAAGCCTCAGGAATATTTTTTCTTTTACTAAAAGCCCAATGGTGTGGAGGTCCGTTTTATAATAGGGATTCAAACAAAGTGGATCTTGGAGACAATGGTCAAGCTATCGCATAATATCTTAATAGCCATGGATTCAACATTTAACACAAATATATACGGGGTAAGTCAGATGCCAATGATTTATTGAATATATTTATTTAAATTGTATACATTTAGAATGATTAATAACTTGTATTTGAATTTATCTAATGTTGAAAATGACAGTATCAGTTGTATACACTTGTGGCATTCGATTAACAACAAAGTCGGGTGCCTCTTGCATGGGTCATGGCATCACGAAACACATTAGATGAAATTGCAATATGGCTAGAGCAACTCATCTGCAAGTGTTTCCAAGCTCGTCCTGATTGGAAAGTCAATGCTTTCATGGTTGATGATGCACTGGCTAAAATCAGTTCCTTAAGGTAACTTTAACATTGTCATGATATAACCAAACTTGCATTCTTTCTAAAAATACCACTCTAAAATGCATTGAATATGGCAGGAGGTTCACAGGTTGTGATGTCATCTTATGCGTTTGGCATGTATCGAGGGCTTGGTTGAAAAATGTCAACCGGTTAGCAACTAGTTCCATAAAATCCAAGGAGATGTTCAGTGAGTTAGGTTTCATCATGAAACACACTCTCAATTATGAAGTGGAAGGTGCAATCAATCAATTTTTTATCAAGTTTGTAGATGAAGAGAAGGTCTTAGACTATTTCAACAAGAATTTGGTCACTGGAGATAAGATTCGTAAGCAAACATCTTTTTCGTATTATACACATTTTTTTCTTTTATAAAGGTGATATAGTGAGACTGACATCATTCTATTTTCAATTAGGTATGTGGGTGAAAGGTTGTTGGGAGTTTCCTCATGCAAATCAGGAGACCAATAATGTTGTTGAGTCATACCATTGTTACCTAAAAACAACATTTCTATCTGATTAGAAGGAAAAGATGTGCCTGGAGGGTGGATTGGTTATTGCATATGATACTACCAACAGTTGAACCTTGTTATCAGTTCAAGGAAATATTAAAAGAAGAAGGATTTCTAAACAACTACAAGAGAGAAAAGAAGCTAGAATCATTAGTGGAACGAGCAATATACAATGACCCACCTGAGATCAATATAGAGCCTCAAAACCATGATGTTGATGTCAATGCTACTCTTATGGCCACAAATGTTGTTGATGCAGATGTCGGGGAAATTCATTTGGCAAGGGAGGAGTTGTTTAGCTATACACATCTCATTTTAGATAGCCCTCCTACTACTTTGACAAAGACAATTCAGTTGACTGGTATGCTTAAAAAAATGTTGGATGAAGCCAATAACTTGCACATTACTGATTTTGACTTCACACCTGGATTAGGTTCTCTTGATCCTTCTTTGAAGAGGAAGAAGAGTTTCCTTAGCCCCACAGAGAAAAGAAGAAGCAGTAGAAAAAACAATGGTTTGAAAATTGATTTAAATGTTGATCCATCAGAATATGAACCATTTGAGTTTCGATACCTCAGTAAGCGAGGACGTCATTGATCAAATAATGTCGTGTCTATGGTTCCAGGTTAGTTTCATGTGTTAAATAGAGTCATGGTTTTAGATTTAAGTATCTAATCATCACCATTCTTTAACATGTGTTATGTTTATTTTATAGCAATGCAACAATCCCCAACCATGGCGATAACCTAAGACCAAAGGGAGATGCAAGACCATCCAACCTTAGTTGCCATGCCAGGTATAGTTGACAGTCTTTTATTATGTGTGCACATATACCTTGATACTCTAGAAAATTTCTTTTCGATAACGTTTGAAACTTTTCTAGGTAATTATAGAATAAGTGGAGAACCATCATCTTCTGCCATGACTAATCATCTATGGAAGGCTTCAACTCTAGTGGGAATCAATGAGGTATGCACAAAGAATAGTTATGATAGGTTATCATGTCGTTGTCAGGTGGCCCTTTTTCATATGATGAGTATATTTATGTTTTCCCATTGTTATGTTGTTATGAAAATACCTTTTTCATAATCTATTCATGGTCACTAAAAAATTTGCTCGTTGTCAAATAGAATCTCTTTACTTATTTATGTTCATGCAACATGTTTGATTTTTATACTTAAACATGTAGTTACTATGTTCTCGTACCTATGTTCATGGTTCGATGTTTATTAGATTTATAGATCTTTATATTTTACATCTTTATAAAGTTATGGTTAGATGGTCAAAGGCCAAAGAGATTTGAACCTTATCATTGTGCTTTTTGTTGTTGGATTTTTGATTCCTTGCCTCTAGTCAAAGATCTCGTTGGATTTTCATGACTTCATCACGCTGATTTTGCCTTCATGGAATAGTATATGATAGCATAGTATATTGTTATGTTATTTTAAACATGCCCTCTTCATGATTTGTTGATGTTCACTGAACGATGTTCTGTACTTTTATGCTTGTGATAAAGTGTTAACTGTCTTGTAGACTACTCCTTGATTGTGATCCTGAATTTTGTAGGCATAGGAACTCCTTCCAGAAAGGGCAAAGATAAATGGAAACATGCACTCTGCAAGAGAGCTAAGGGATGAATAAATAGCAAAAGCCCTGAAGGTGCTTGAATTCTCTTTGAAGAGACAAATGGAATCAAGGTAGGATGCAAGAAACAAGTAAATTCGTGCATGATATTGGATCTTTAGTTGTGTGGTTTAAATCCAATTTTTTGGGGAATTGTTTCTATTTTTGTGCCTAGTCTTGATCATTTACTTGTCGCATCACCTAAGGTTGGTGTTATTTGAGGTCTACAAGAATAATCTTTTAGAGACTACTAAAAGCTTTCACAATGTATGCCAAGAAGGGACACAGATTTTTGTTGATTGAAGTGGATAGATTTGAGCCAAGGAAACTTTTAAGGCTATTGACTTATGCACTGTATTGGATTCTCTACTCCTTTCTTTTAGCTATTATGCTTTCTAGCCTCTAGTGTGCCTCTTTTACTGTCACAGTGGTTAATTCTATTTACTTAAAAAGTTATGATTTGTAAAAATTTGAACTCAGATCAAGAAGC